>PVIC010000526.1:0-119232 GCA_004025085.1 Thryonomys swinderianus | reverse complement strand
CCCTCCCTGCCCCTCCCCACAGTGGGGCCCCGCCCCTTCCCGCCCCTTCCCGCCCCTTCCCGGGCCCTCTGCCTCCGCCCGCTGCCCGCCGGCTTCCTCGCCGGTTCCGCTCGCTCTCGCCTCCGCCTGGCGCGGCTTTCAGCGGCCGCTCCTATCGCACTTCACCTGTTGAGGGGATTCGGATTCAGTTACATTCTCCTTGTTTACCTGGAATGGTAAGCTGGAGAAGCCTAATTTGTTGCTGTCCTTTAAATACCTTTACGGAAAATTAAGTCTTATTATTAGTTATTTTGGAAAGCAAATTTGCTTACCAAACCTTGTAGAATCACAAACTATAAGTATTAGAAGCACAAGAATAACTTCCCCTGCATTTTTGCCTTCATCTCCCTGTTTCATCCATATTTGTAAATGTTTGGACCAAGCAGTGATCATTTCATAATTATTTGGGATTATAAATAAATATGGCAGGACAAGAACAGAGGGATAAAATAAAACATAAACCTTAATGCTTCTTCTGTTTTTATTGAGACAGGGTCTTCCTGTACAGTTCAGGCTGTCCTTGCGCTCATGGAGGTCCTCCTGCCTCAGCCCACCGAGTGCTAGGATTACAGTCGTGTGTTACCTCTCCTTCTAGAAGCTGGGTAAGGGACATGGTCCTCTCGTCCTCATGATGAAAATCTACCTTGGCTTCCGCTGGAACTATGCACAGCTTTGGTGAGAGGATCTTAATGTTACTCTCTCAGTGCAAACCTTTCTGGGTCATTGGTCCCAGATGTGTAAACCTCCTATCTGTCCTCTGGTACGAGACACTGAAGATGTTAGTGAGCTCTAGAATGTACGATGGTTATTGTGAAATAGAAAATATTCAAAGGGAAATGTGGAGGGGTGAGTAACGAGGGGTAAAAAATGCGATGCTAATAAAAAAGGGAAACAAAGCTTGTGTGTTTAGGGGGTGAGGGGCGACGGGGGATGAGGGAACAGGAAAAACGAGAATTAAATCGTATCATATACTGGCACAAATTCCTAATATTGAGTGTGATCATGATATGTGTATACCATGTGCCAGTAAAATAAAAAAATGACATTCAAACTACTTTCAAGTTAGAAACTAAAACTCCAACCCCAGAATTGTTTGCTCGAGTGTAGGAAGAAACCTATAAAATTAACAAAAATCTTGGTATCTCTAAACTTTGGGTATAGTTCATCAGTGAATTTGTACCGATTCATTTGGGTAGATATTTTGATGTGTTGTTACAGTTATAGCTGTAGCTCACGGTTTCTTTTACAAGATGTTTACATAGTGAGGAAATAACTATTTCAGAATAAGTGCATCACTTGTGGATATTCTAGAATTCAGTAAACCGGAAATTCAGAACCAAACTTCCTGAGAGCTAAGTAACACCCTACTGAGCTGCTTGCCCCGCCCTGCAAACAGTTCTCACCCGTATCTGGGGCGTGAAGGAATTTGTTTCTTTTCTTTATATTCAGTACATGGGTTCTTTCTGGGTGTGAGAATGCATACATCTCTTTCACTGCCCAGTTTACCTGCAGGGAATAATCCAGGACTGGAAAATCCCGCGCAGTGTCTTGGAAGACCTTGGAGTAAGTCGGATGACAGCGACCACTCAGAGCGTGGACAAGCTGTTTACTGAAGTGCTGAACACGTTCATGAGGTGAATGTACAAACTTTCAGCTGGTCAGGATTCAAACCAAATTAGTGGTCTAGCCTCTTTTGGTGTGTTCTGAGTACGGGCCATTTTACAGGCTCGTTTGTTGACTTGTTTTGTTCCCTCCCTCTCCTGTCACCTGCACCGAGGCGGAGCAGTGAGCGGGATCAGGGAGACAACCCTGCATCCTCAGGGAGTCGGCGGGAGCAGGCGGGGGAGGCGTCTCTCTCTGCAGAGACGCCCGACGGCAGGGCCTGAAGCGCATCAAGCCACAAGTCGCTCTGAGATGTGAATGCAAACGGAAAAGCTCATCACGTCTGTTTTCCCATCTCTGAGGTATTTCCTTTTCTCTGCGTGTTAACTATCACGCAGTTGTGAATGCGCAGTGCAATTCTTCCCGTGGAGAGTCTGGCAGCAGCCGGGCCCGCAGACACCCCACCTTTGGATTGGGGTAAGGTGTTAGGTGGAGAGTTAGAATCGATCAAGGTGAATTGAAATATAATCTTTTACCGTCTTGCATCTGAAGTGAAAAATCACATAATTTATGCTGGGCGTGGTGGCTCACGCCTGTAATCCCAGCAATTGGGAGGCAGAGACAGGAGGATTGCTGAGTTTGAGGCTTGCCTGGGCTACATAGTGAGCTCAGGGCCAGCCCGAACAACAAAGCGAGACCCTGTCTCAAAAAAAAAAAAAAAACACATAATTTATGTGTGTAATTTACTCTTTAATCAAGCATTATTTTTCTTTTCAAACTATAATCTCATTGAAGGCAGAGGTAAGGTTTAACATTACTTGGGTATTATTCATAAGGCTATCTGTGGTCATCGGTGTTTTCGGAAGGCTCATTGAACACCTGGTTAGAGCAGACTGATCACTCCTGCGTTTACTCCTTAAACTGTGGTACATCACCTCACTGCAGGGCTAGAACTTGATGAGACAGCAAGTACTTCAGCACCCGTGGCGGGCTGATTGCTTTGTTAATTTTCTTTGAAAATGGGTCACTGCTCAGCAGCAACTTGATCTGTGTTTCTTCGGACAGGAAGAACGTTACCCCTCTGAGGTTGGTGGGTCATAATTCACCATTATGTTGTCATTTTGAGTGATATAGTTTTTTAGAACTTCAACTTTTGGCAAAAATATTTTCTTTTGATATGAGTTTTTGCCCCATAGAGTTTCTAAGTGATCTAAAGCAACTTCACCACCTTTATGTGAAGAAGCATTTTTCATTCTCTTTTTGCACCTGTCCTTAGAAATTAGGAAAGTTCAGAAATGAAGATAGGGTTGGCAGATTGCTCCAATGCCTCTGTTAGATTGTTATGTGGGCTCTAGAAATTTAAATAAATGAAAACCATTTAATACTTTTTAGAGAAAGTCTCTTTGTTAAATGGCTCAGTACCGATGAAGTCCTTTCAATATGGAAGAAGGAGGCCTGCTGAGATCTCAGCGTTTTTATTTTGATTTGGAAGGGAATGGAAGGAAGAGCTCACGCTTTAAAGGCTGCCTGGAGTCAAGTCAGTCAAGTAGATCCGATGAGGGTCCTAAGAAGCCCTCAGGCAAACTGAGGCTCTAGTCTGAAGGCGACCAGCCACCCGGCTCGAGGGGCGGCAGCGCATGCGCTCACGCGAGCCTCTCGCGGGCGCCCCCCCCCCCCCCGGGCGTCGGCCTGATGTCTAGTTGCCTGCGCAGGGAGCAGCGAGCTCCTCTCACAGACGCGCTTGGGCTGACGGAGGCCCCGCGGCTCTTGTCTGCCTTTGCTAGTTTTTGTCTTTCTGACTATCGCTGAAGTGTTGGGAACCCGATGTGTTCTCCTGGGCGTCCAGGGTTCGGCTTGGGTTTCCGTGGTTCTTCTGAGGGAAGCAGCAGATCCAGAGCCGCTAGAATGAGGAGAAGTTGAGAGATTTTTGTGTGCAAACCTGGACAATGCCTGCAATGAAGCTTTTACCCCCAGCCATGAGATTGCTCCTTTGAGCGTGGTGTAGAGCAGGAAACTACATCAAAGGTGAATAACTCTGCCGTTAGTATGAGGATGTTAACATGTTTCATTGATGTTCTGGGCAGGAATTCATACTTTCTGGAGAATAAGAGAAATTTAATTTTATATTGGGGATAAATTTTCTTTACTCTCATGTGTATCTTACCAATTATTGCTATTATCATCTATTTATTTACCGTGGTGTGGAGTTAAATTGTAAGAACAACTTCAGAAATGTTGGGATGCAAGCTACCATTACAACAAAATTTATCTAATAAAAATGAAATATTTTTAATTCAATTTGTTAATTTACGTTTCTTCTGTGTGTACCATTACAAGGATTTCTAATACAACAGCAATATTTTGCCTTTCTAGACCAAAGTCACATTTCACATTAAGTAGACCAAGCATGGTGGGACCCGTGGAGCCTGGGACAGACTGGCAGAGATGCAGCCGAGTCCGCTTCTGGGATCTCCTGGCCAGAGCGGCGACAACCAAAGTCCTTCCTCACTGGATACAAGAGCAGCACCCAGAAGGAGGCTTTCCCTTCAGGACTGAAGTGACACTGTCCCACAGAGACTGTGAGAGGAACCTGGAGAGGAGCAGGCTCCGTAGGGATCTCCTGACTCGGATTCGTCGGGAGGCGCAGAATCAGATCGAGAAATTCACACTGAAGGAGGGTGGGACTGGAGAGCGAAGTCAGCAGAAGGCTGGTCCTGAGGAGAGAGAGGGTAGTTAGCCTGTGGCGTCCTTGGCCTTGAACAGTGCTACCTGCATCCAGCAGACACTGGTGGTCTGAAGTACTAGAGGCTAATGTGTGGGTGGTCTGTCCGTGTTAAAATCAGTCTTCAGAGTTCTGGTTAGAGCATGCCCCTCAGTGGTTCCTAGGGTTTTGCAATAGCCCATGACCATTTGATGCCAACATGACCAAATTCACTACTATAGCCAAGGTAACATAGTAGTGCATAACAACTGGCTTTCTCTCTATGCCAATATCTGAGTTCCTGGGGATCACAAATAAAACATGGCAATATGTGCGTATAGGATCATGGGAAAGCAAGGTGAGGACTCCAAAGTCTCCCAACCCTCTTGAGGCAGAGCCAGGGACACAAAGGGAGAGGAAAGTAAATAAAAGGTAGTGATACTCTATGAAGTTTCTAGAAGGGGTGAAGAAACTAGGTAAGTTCAAAGCGGAAGTGAACCAAAGATTCACGGCATTATTACTCAATATGCCTGAGTTGAGTTGGAGGAGACAAAGTTTAGACAAGCTGAACAAAATAGTTCAAAATATGAACGACAGATTCAACAAGGTCAGAGAAGTTTCAGCAAGATGTCAGGGATAAATATCTTAAATAAAATATCTGTAAAAGTAACACATTTCAGAAATGACCATTGTGAAGACAGAGTGTGTAATGAAAACAGAAATCAGTGACAGAACATATCATGGAAAAGGTAGAAGCACCTGGAATATTAACAGCACACTCCTAAACAAGTGGGTCACAGAGGAAAACAAAGCAGAAATTTAAACATTTCTTAAAGTTAGCAATGATTCAATTCATTGACACTTATGAAAAATTGAGATACTATGAAAAATGCTTACCTTAGAAAAACAGAGCAATCTTAGATAAATAAACTTACATGAATCTTAAAATACTTGAGAAACAAAAGATAGGCCCAAGCCAAATTATAAAGATTAGAGTGGAAATCAGTGAAATTAGAGCTAAAAAACAAACAAGCAAACAAAAAAACCTCCCAACAAATTGAAGAGCTGGTTCTTTGAAAGAATAAGTAAAACAGATAAACCCTTAACCAGATATACGAAGACAGACAGAGAGAAGACTCATTTCAGTGCAGTTAGAAACGAAAAAGGTGAAATAGTGACATTGTCAAAATCCAGATGATAGTAAGTACTATACTTTGAAAAATTGTACTGTAACATTCTGACAAGCTTTGAAGAAGCAGGCTGATTCCTAGACTCATATAAACCAACAAACCTAACCCAAGAAGACAAAAATGCAATGAAACTGATACAGTAATAAATAATCTACCAAATGAAAAAGCCCAGGACCCTGATGGATTTACTGCTGAATTCTATAAAATCTTTAAAGATGTTATATCACCAACACTCCTGAAGCTCTTCAAAGAGACTGAAGGGGATGAAGAACCCTCAAATTCATGTACAGAAGCCAGAATCATCCTACTTTCAAAACTGGATAAAGAACTAATTAATAAAGAAAACTGCAGCCCAATCTCCCTACTGAGCATAGACATGAAGATCTTTAACAAGATACTGCTGAATAGGATGTAGCACATCATCATAAAGATCATACATCATGATCAAGTAAGTTACATCCCAGAGATGCAAAGATGGTTCAACAGATATAAACATGTAATAAGTGTAATATATCACATCGACTGATGCGAGGTCAAAAACCACACGATCACATCAATAGATGCAGAAAAGGCTTTTGACAAAATCCATGATAAAATTCATGATAAAAAATCTTGAAGAAAACAGGTACAGAAGGACCATATTGAATTTGAGAAAAGCTATCTATGACAAACCAACAGCCAACATCGTTTTAAATGAGGGAAAAGTAAAATCAGAAATAAAGTGAAGATGCCCACTATCAACACTTCTCTTCACCACAGTACTGCAAACATAAGCCAGAACCCTCTGGGAAAAGAAAGAAATAAAAGGGGGTAGATATGGGAAATGAATTATCATTATTTACAGCTGACATGATACCATAATTCCTGACTCACCAACATTTGAACTGCAAATGTTCAGATACCAATGGAGCTCGCATCGTGAACACTCATAGATACAAACAAACGGTAGAAGCAGCTCACGTGTCTGGCCGACCCTGTCCCAGCTGTGCTGCGCGTGCTCAGCACACAGTGTGATAGCATGTACTCGTGTGGGGCTCAGCCAGAGCCCGGAACGTCGGGAGCAAGAGGAAAAGCTGTGGTGATGTGGAGAAGCCCGCAAGGTGATGGACTACGGGATAAAGAAGATAGGGTCTCTGTCCGTAACGGATACTACTCAGCTGAAAAGGACATGATTGAGACATTTGTAAGAAAATGGATGCACTTGGGAGACACAGTAAAAGCTTAGACTGGGAATAACTTGTTCTGTGAGTGTTCTGCAAGATGAGTGATATAAGTAGCATGAGATATCGAATGTCACATGATCACAATTTAGCTAGTGGCTCTCCTCTCTGTCTCTCTGTCTCTGTCTCTCTTCCTCTGTCTCTCTGTCTCTTCTTTCTCTGTCTCTGTCTCCTCTCTGTCTCTCTGTCTCTGTCTCTCTTCCTCTGTCTCTCTGTCTCTTCTTTCTCTGTCTCTGTCTCCTCTCTGTCTCTGTTTCTCTGTCTCTCTCCTCTGTCTCTTTCTCTCTGTCTCTGTCTCTCTGTCTCTCTGTCTCTGTCTGTCTCTGTCTCTGTCTCTCTTTCTCTCTGGATTGTGAATGAGCATCTCCCAATAGCAAGAGTTTATGGTGCTCTCCCGTACAGAGAAGGAGGATAAACAGAGGAATCTCCACTGAAATGAGATTAGGAGATGCATAAAACACGGGAAACAGTGCAGCATTTTGTAGAAAAGCATCACCCAAATTAGGCTGAAGCTGTGCAAGGGACGAATCTGTTTAAGGACAAAGCAATGTTACCTTTTCACAAGATCCTCAAAAGGAGGCAAAAGCAAGTATTAGTGCCAATTCCAAGATAATTAATGAAAAAATTTTATCAAGTGTGACTGATATACAAGAATCTATATTATATTCAGTGCTATTTATATCAATAGTAAAAATCACCAGCATGTGCAAAACAGTATACACTGATGGGTTTTTATGAGTTCCTATTTTGTTTTATGTATTTTTATTTTTAAAATACATCAAAGACTTAACTGAGCGTGGCAGGCGGTTTTCAAACCCGTCGTGGGATTAGAAAATAAAAGCAGCGATGAAGAGCGAACACGCGGGACTCAGTGCGGTCTGGACACCGGAGGCCCCACGGCCCGGCTCAGCGGGCCTGCGCCTGCGCACCGCGGGTGTTCACGCCTCCGGGGCGAGTCCCCGGCGCTAACCCGTTCGGTCGACTCGGGCTTCCTCGTCCATCGGCCGCGCTCTCTGCCCAGGGCGCAGTTCCGGGGGCCTCGGGCCCTGCGGCCTGGACCTGCGAGGCCTGGTCTTCTCCGGAGTCTCACTGTGGTATCAGTCTGTGGTCAAGGTTTTCTGAAAGGCCCTGAAAAATTCTCTAGTTTTAAATTTTAAAGGTAGAAATTAGGACATAAATGACTTCATTTTGCTATGTGAAAGATTTCCAAGTGGAAGAGTTTTGCATGGCAATCAGTCACATTCTAATTTACAGTGGGCTTGCTCACCTTAAATTTAAATAAATACACAAACTCCTAAAGTGACCGTGGCCAGGGTGAAGAATAAAACTTTAGCCATTAAAAGCAATCAAACCAAATGATATCATGCAATGTCACAGTGTCACCACAAATCAAACCACAGCAAAGGAACTCAAATTTCCCAAACTATTTCAAGCTACAGGCTTGATGCAAATTTCTGTGAATTTCTTGAGTTGCTCATGTTTTTGGTCTTGACAGTGTTCTGTGCTTTCACAAGCTGGATTAGAAGCTCAAAAGCCACCATCCCAGTTAGAACATACAGTTCTTTTGTCAATGATAATTGGCCTTCTGCTTCTTGGGAATTAAGAGTAAGTCTTCTTTAAAAGTCCCCAAGCCCTGTGACCCTCCCCCCACTCTTATTGGGGGCAGGGAGGAGCAAGGTGCATTTGTGTGTATTTCTCAATTCTTGGATCAAAGGAAGCAGAAGCCACAAAAATTGTAGAATGAGTCTGAGCGGGAAGGAGACCCTTTCCAAGGTGCAGGTGTCTCCCCAAGTGCTTTCGCTGTGCTGGTTGCTCAGGGTTTCCATGCTGCTTTGGAAAGGGCATGGCTTCAGTGCGAAGCCTGAGGATGAAAGCTACTGGCCTAGACCTTTAGACATAGCTACTAAAAGCAGCCCCAGATCATGAGTTTTATTTTTTTCCTCTCTGACCTAATGGACCATCATAATATATTCCCAGAGCTAGGGATTTAGCTCAAGTACTACCACCACCTACCTTGTAAGTACAAGGGCTGGAGTTCAATCCCTGGTACTAAAAAATGAAAATTTAAAAATCCTAGTATTCCGAATACTTTTCTCTCCCTCTTTCTTCTAAGCTTGTTTTTTCCTTAACTCACTATTAAATAGTAGTCATCAGTTTATATGCAGTCTTTTAGCTAATGTCTTTCTTTCTAGCTTGGGCAGTTTGGCAATGGGAATTTATAGTTCAGACATAATATGTGTGTTTTGACTAATAAAAATCATTCCCTGCTATAAAATTTCACACATGCACTACAATCTACCATCCAACAATGTTTCTAAAACCTGTTTGAACTGGACATGGAGTCATTAAAGGATTGTAGGTGAGGAAAATGTCCCTTACTAACTCAGAGTTTGCTTTGTGGAGAAGGAAGGGGAGAGGTGGGTGTATGATCTCCACAGGAATTAGTCTACGTGGCTGCTGCAAAGATGAGCAAACTTTTACTCAGCAGGACCTTAGCGTAGAGAGAAATGGAGAAGACTACCTTTCCTGTGGGACACTTACCTTCCTAACAGCATCGCCTCAAACCTATCCTTAGTAAGCTTTCTTTTCAATAACATTCTAGGTATTCTCACCATAAAGTGTATATTTCATCTGAAAGCAATTCACTTGATGGAAAATAAGCCAGTGTAGGAGAATCTCTACTATTTATTAACAATTAAGGGAACTGTGCTAGGCACTGGGAATATATAATTGCATGAGTCCAGGAATGTGCATTTATGGAGCAGGAGGGGAACAGGCCTAAGGAAAAGGACTCACACTTAAGCATAAATTTCAAAACATCTTCTGAAAGAGAAATACAGAGTCATGATAACATGAAACAAGAGACAGAAAGAGTGAGGGAAAGCTCTCCTGAGGTTTCTGAGAAGTAGCGTTTAATCTTAAACCCTGAGTATAAATTAAGCAAATGAGAAACAGAAGTGGGAAAGACGGGGAGGCGGCATGGCCACCGGGAACGGGCTGTGGGAAGAGCCAGAGCTACCGGGCAGCGAGCGTGCAGTGTAAAGAGGAAAGAGAACTAATCGGTCCGGGGAGGAAGCAATCCAGGGGCCGCGTCCGACTGGGCCGCAGTGTTCGTGTTTGGAGCACTGGACTTGACCCTCCCTGCAAGTATGTGGTGGTGGAGTTTTAAGGAGTAATATGACCAGTCTCTGTTTTTATTTTGTCTTAATCTGGAGCCACTGAGCAGGAATGAATGTAGTGAAAAGGTAGGATACTATTTCCTTTGTGCACATGAGAGATGATAGCTATGAAATCAAAGGATATTATAAGAAATTCTTTCTTATAATATTTCTTAACTTCACCCACTCAAGAGAGTAATTGAGGATATCAAACTTGAAATATTATGTGGAACATTTAGTTCCTTACTATTCTTTCATTGCTACTCTTCAAAATATTGAAGGAAGGTAAACTGAAAAGGGTTTTTGGTTTCAGAGCAACCTAGTATGGGTGGAAGATCTTCAGACAAATGTGGGTATATTAGTCAGCTCTCCTGTTGCCAGGACAAAATACTCAAAGGCTACAACTTAAAGGAGAAGGGATTTGTTTTTGGCTCACAGTTTAAGAGGTTTCTGCCTTGGGCAGGTAGTTCCAAAGCAGAAACATCATGGTGCAGGGCCTGACCAGGCGAAGTGGTTCATCTCCAGGAGGGCGGAATCAGGGAGGGAGGAGTTCAGGACAAGAATACACCTTAGAAGTCACGACACATTATGACACATCCCACCTCTTCCCAGGCCTGAAACTCCCATGAGCACATTCGGCTATAAATTCACTGGTGCATTGATGTAGTTGTGCATCTGTGATCTAATCACACACTGGGAGCCCTGCCTCTGGATGCACGAACCTTTTGGGGGGCATTTTAGAGCCTCCTCATAACCATCACTATTCCTTCTTTTAAGGGCCAATTTACAAAATTTCTTGATGAAAGAAAGTTGATCAGGAATAAATTTCTATCAGATATCATGCTTATTATCTGCACATAACATTTGAATAATTAGTGTATGTTAATTATACAGTTTGAGCTCAGTAGGTGACTTTGGACCAAAACAAATTACTGTAATTTTTGTGTCTCATGGAACGTTATGCAGACATTGTGATTATGGAACTTAGCCAATTACTATGGAAAGCTTAATGTGAGGTAGAGAAGTGTCGAAGGAAATAAGCAGGTGGTTTTGAAGTCGAGTACACTAAGTAAAGGATCTTTAAAAATATTTTGACTTAAAGCTGAAATTTAGAAAAATCCCATTTTAAAAAGATCAGAGAAACAGTATTTTGTCATGGTGAGGGTTTTTTTTGACTGTCTCTTTTTCTTTCTTTTTCCCCCTTTATTGATACATTTTAGGTATGCAGTATGACATTCTTAATTGAAAATTTATACCTGTACATGATATAGCTTGATTCTTAGGATTTTTGAAAAGTATATGGCTCTTTGAGGGATAGGAATTAAAAAAAAAACTGATTGGGCAATCTTCCTCTATCCGCATGAGAGAAAAAAAGAGTGAGGCTATGTTCTTAAAAGTATTTTCTGGTGATAAAAATTGGAAAATATGAACTTGGAAACTGTAGAAAAGTTCACTGTGGAACAGGTTTACCACGCGCTAACTAGAGCGTGGTCTGAGTCTGGTGAGAAAACACATTTGAATGCGGAGGCTCATTACTCACAGATAAGGGATGGGTCGAAGAACCTTTCAAAAACAGACTAGGATCATTTCAAACATCATCTCACATATAAACACTTCTGACTATAATCCAATAAATGTTGTTTGGTACGAACAAATGAGTTTTCCCCTAAAGTGCTCATTAGTCACTCAATATTTTATGGAATTTAGTAGTTTATATCCAAATATCCCCAATTGCCAAAATAATTTTTTGTAGTTGGCTTTTAAAAATAGAACTTAAACTGCATTTGGCTGTCATGTTAAATTCTAACAAACTACCAGGCTTGCTTCTTATGTTGTATTTCTGGAAAAAAACTCGGTTATTTGTTCCATGGTAATTTCCAGAACAACGGCTTGAATTTTGAGCCTTCTGGACTTTTCCTTCTTCTTCTTCTTACATCTCCTAGAAACGGTTATATTTACAAACTAGATTGGAGTCAAGTTCAATGTCTCTTGGTCAAGAATATTGCACAGGGAAAGAATAAATATGATTAAATATGAAAAGAAAAAGAAAGCACTTGTATATAGTGTGTGTGTGGGGGGGTTGTGGATATGAGTAAAAATGAGAATTAACTCAGGTCATATACTGGTACAAATTCCCCAATGTTGACTGGGATTGTGAGCTGTATGTAAAATGTACCGATAAAGAATTCAATTAAAAATTAAAAAAGAATATTGCACAGTTGGTTACTGTGTCATGGAGCTGTAGTCTCTGGCTATTCACAGTTACAGTTTTAAGACAAATTTAGCTCCTCTCATCCATTCTTTTAGCAATTTTAGTGATCCATTATTTCAGCAATCTACTGATTAATAATGACTAGATTTCACAACGTCATCAAGGGTGGCAAAATGTTAACTTTCTAATTCAATCTTCCCTCAGCCTTTATTATGCACAAAGAACTTTCTTCTGCAGACGCGGCCTGATTCTTGTCCTTTCATTCCCACTTTCCATGGTCATGAGTTGATACCAGATCAAGCCTCAGTTTTGTAACCAAAGTAGTGTTTTCCTAATTTCATTACGAATGTGTTTTCGTACTAAACTCCCCCATATCCCGGGACTGTGATCCAATCCAGGGATGCTCTATCACTGAGCAACATCCCCAGACTTTATTAGTTTTCTTTTTTTTTTTTTTTTTGGGTGGGGGTTGGTGGCCGATTTGCCCAGGTGGCCTTCAACATGTTATCTCCTGTCTTGGCCTTGTGAATAGCTGGGATTGCTGGTGCTCACCACCATACTGGCCATAGGAAAATCGTTTGATAATTCAGGGTGCCATCGTCACGGAGAGGGTCCCTTTAGGTGGCTTCCTGCGTCAGTTTCACATGATCCCGTTCACACTGGATGTCTTCCATACTTGCTAACTCTACAAAGAAATAGATTTCTGTTGTCATGTACTTTTTTTTTTTTTGAGACAGGGTCTCGCTTTGTAGTCCAGGCTGGCCCTGAGCTCACTATGTAGCCCAGGCAAGCCTCGAACTCAGCAATCCTCCTGTCTCTGCCTCCCAAGTGCTGGGATGACAGGAGTGAGCCACCACGCCTGGCAATGTGGTATGTGGTATTGATGGCTGGTGGGCGTGA
The DNA here is from genome assembly GCA_004025085.1 of Thryonomys swinderianus. Taxonomy (NCBI): domain Eukaryota; kingdom Metazoa; phylum Chordata; class Mammalia; order Rodentia; family Thryonomyidae; genus Thryonomys; species Thryonomys swinderianus. Next base: position 106,210 of record PVIC010000526.1, on the reverse strand, counting down.
GTCTCCACGCCCAGCATTGTACGTGGTTACCAGGGATCGAACTCAGGACCTTGTGCTTGCGAGGCAGGCGCCGGAACCACTGAGCTAACCCTCCAGCCCTGTCATGTACTTCTTATCAAATGAACAGAAGCAACTTTGCATCTTATAACCCCAGTACAATTTAGGAGAACATGGTGCCAAGCTTCTGTTAGATATTTCTATTCCATTAAAACTTGCAACCTTTGATATTTCAGGATTAAACCTTTATGCATACAAATTTTATAACTTTTGTTAATTTTGTAGAGATGGAGTTTAAGAATTACCTTTTGAGAGAGCATAATCACTTCTAGCATTATTGCTTCGTGCTGTCATATTTTTCACTCAAAAGGTCACACCAATTTACACTTCTACCAACAGTTTTTATAAGTGAAGTTATTCTGTAGTTTCATCAGCTTGCTGTCATTTTTAATAAGTGAAAAGGCAGAAAAATAAGATATCATTTTATTTTCCTTTTTTAAAGTATTGGTAGGAGTGAGATTTTTTCCTCTTGAAACTCAGAAGCAAGCTTTTGAGTTCAGTGTTCTTCTTGGTCAGGAATCCTTCTTACTAAGCATACGTACAAGGCCCTCCAACACAATGTGTGATTGAAATGCACAGTGAATGTTTAAATTTAAAAAAATTATAGTGAAAGACACATTGCCAAGAACGACAAGTGGGGAGAAATATTTAGATTATTTGAGGGGGATTCATGCTAATGTGTTTTTTTTGGAAATACATTCAAAAATTTTGAACACTCATGATATTTATGGATGCTTCATGTTGATCAAACTTTTGTGAAAATTTCTGTCACAAACTTTATGGTGTGTTCTCATGTACTCTGTTGACTAGGTCTGGTGCCCTGAAACTTCTAGCTCTTGTCCAAAGGATGAATGACCACAAAATGTGAATATGTTGTGTTGATTCAGGATTTTAAAGCAGACACAACATCACAGTTAAATATATTTAAGAAAGAGGACTTTCAGAACTGCTTCAGAAAGTGGCAAGAAAAATGAGATAAGTGGGTTTGAAGGGAGGGCAGGTATTTGGAAGAGAATTAATAGTAAGACTTTTCTTTCATTGTTGAGACAAAATGCCAGACACCCAAAGGGGAGAGGTTTATTTGGCTTACAATTTTTGATGTTTTGGTCCATAACCAGCTGATTCCAAGGCAGAGAGGAATAGCCCATGGTGGTGGGAGAGAGAAAAAGCAGCAAGAGACCTTAGCAGCATCTTTCTGCCTCTTTTATTGTATTTACACTATTCAGGGTAAATGATACAACCTTAAACCTGTGTCCTCACCCCTGCCTCCCATGGATCAGTCACACACTCTAGACTCGGCCATCTGTGCAAAAGCACAGGCTTTGGAGGCCGTCGAAGCACATGCCGTCACAGTGTCTGTTACCTAATGAGTTTTCTTAATTTACGTATTTGCCGTTTGCCTTGGCCACACCTTGTATCTAGCTCACTCATTACCCGCCATTTATCTATAGCTGCCTCTGAACCTTCTTACACTTAACTCCATACGACACTTCCGTTCTTAGAGTGTCACATGCAAACATTTTACTATGTTTCACGGATATCTTATGCTGTTCCAGTGCAAGTGAGAAGTGTTTCTTCCCTGCCGCCAGCCCAGGACTCCCTCGACCCTATTCACAGTGAAATCCTTACTCTGGGAGATGGGGTTTTCCAGACTAGACCACAGGGGAGAAGCTGTCATGAGCGGGACAGTGTCCTTATAAAACAGGCCCTGACGGACCCCGCGCCCTTCCACTGTGTGAGTTCAAATAAGACGGTCACCATCGAGGGGAACGAGGCCCTTATCAAACAGTCTTTGCTGGCGTCTTGGTCCTCAACTCTCAGGCTCCGGAGCTGTAAAGAATAAGTTTCTGTGGTTTATGAGCTACGGAGTTGGTAGTCATTTGTTATAGCACTTCCAATGAATTAAAATAACACTTTTTTTTTCTAGTTTTAAACACTCTCATGAGATCCTCTTAATTAAGACCTGTGAGCTGCCGTCTGCAGGAAGATGAAGAGTCCGGGGAAGCGGAGGGAGGGGAGGGGGAGCTCCGCGTGAAAAGCCTCGGACGCCACAGACACAGTCAGGCGGCCCGTCTCCCCCGGGGCCTCCCGTACCGTCTCTGTCCTGTGTCCGAGAAGGCAGACAGGAGAAGCAACACGACGAGAGCACCTCCATAGGGTGTAAGCCCTGCGTCCTACGTGACTGGAGCGGGAAGTGGACGGAAGAGCACGCGGGGGCCGCGGGCGGGGAGCCGGTTCGGCGCGAGGCACCCAGCGGGCCCAGCGCACGCTCCTCCCGGCGCACCGTGGAACTGCTGCGCTCCGAGTTCGAACGCGCGTCACTGATTTGTAGGATAAAGGCACAGAAAGATACTGTGTCAAACGCTCTGAGCGGCAGCGTTTGTGCTGTTGTCCCCTGAGAAGCCTCTTGGTGTCCTTCCAGCTGCGGTCTGCCCCAGGCGCGGCCAACTGTCCGCCTTAGCGCGTCCTTTAAAGCAGCGTCAGTGTCTCCCCGGAAAGCTTGTGTCTCCCTATCGCCTTCTCCATCCCATTTCGGTGGTTATTCGAGGGCTAATCTCACAAAGGAAGCCAGAAGCCCCGTGGTAAGTTGCCCTACGGGCCAGAACCAGAAGTTCCTACCATGTTGAGTAAATATTTTTTCACAAGCTGATGTCCTGTTTTATGATGCATCTGTTCATTCTTTTGCCCATTTACCCACTAGGGTCTACTTTTTTAAAAAACTGCTTTATATGAGCTATTTATCAAGAGGAAAAGCCAGAGCCCTCGCTTGATGACATGTTCTAGAAAATCACCCAGCCAATTTCCTCTTATATGTCTAGAGCCGACCTTAGCCAAAAGCCTATTGCTACCAATAAAAAGGCAATTATTTATTCTGCATAGAAAAGTGCTAAGAATTAGGTTTTTAATATTCTGACAGGGAGTCATGAAGGAACATTCATGGAGGAACATGGAGACTTTGGACTTGGACGGTTCCCCCGGAAGCTCGTGTGCTGAGGGCTTGCGCCCCCGCAGGCAGCGCTGACGGGGAGTGGGGAGGCGGCTCTGGGGACTTGACGGAGCGAGGTCCTGGAGGCTGTGTTTATCTTCTTCCTAGAAACAGCCCTCTTCTCGCCTCTCCTCTCTTCTTTTCTTCTGCCTCTTCCTCTCTCTCTCCCTTTTGTGTCTTCCTTCTCTCCCTTCCTCCTTCCTGGGAGTCATGGGGGCCTCTCTGCCCCACCAGGGCCGTCGCCCTGGCGTTCTTACCACAGGCCAAGGACCCACCGAACCAGGGGACTACAGATGGAAACCTCTGGGCCAAGTATTTATTTTTTGAGCCAAAATAAACTTTTTCTCCTCTACGTTGATTTTGTCACAGTAGTGGAAAACTGCCTAAAACAGGGGCTCTTAGCAGCTTCTGGACATTATTTCTTTGAGTATTGGCTTTTCAAATACAAATTTATATGCTTTTATTTACAGTTGCATATCGTGTTGCTTAGATCCTAGAACTTGCAGATTTATAAACACGAATTCCTGGTAAAGTCATTAACATTTATAAAGCTGCAAAACTTTTAGAACTGTGAAATGTTATAAATGCTGCTTCTTGATCACTCAGGTTCGACTTTCAAGCCTAGGAGCTGAGCCTTGTCCAGATAGTTTTAAGTGTATGGTAAGAACAGGGCGATCGAGTGAGAAGAGGGAAGAGACCATTGCAATCAAGTGGAACAGCTGACGCTCCGGTTGTATCATGCCTTCCTCGAGTATCTGCTGAACACTATCCTATGTCGCCACCCCTATTATATGTCACACACTGGGCAGACTCTGCTACCTGAACAGCCGGCAAAAGCCACCTTCTGGCTTCCTTCAAGAAAGGGACCAAGGAATTACTAAATAGCCGTAGCAACAAGTGTCAAATTGTTACTGAGTAATTCGTATGAAGAAATTAAATTATGCCCAAGAACCTACGTCGGGAGCATTTACCCAGCGGAGGAGGCAGAGAGGTGACGATTCCTCTGTGTGCGGAAGGGTGGGTCCTCCCTGAAGAGAGCTTCAGTTTCTGCAGAAGCAACAGGTTTAAAGACCCTTCCTTCTCCCTCCTCCACCGTTTCTCTTTCTCCCACTGCACTTCCCGTCCCTTCTGATGGTCTTCCTTCTCCCTCTGTTTGCTTCTCCCCCCTTTGTTTTTAATTTTTTTTTTGAGACAGGGTCTCGCTTTGTAGTTCAGGCTGGCTCTGAGCTCACTATGGAGCCCAGGCCAGCCTGGAACTCAGCCATCCTGCCTCTGCCTCCGGAGTGCTGCGATGACAGGCGTGAGCCACCACGCCCGGCACTGTGGTATGCGGTACTGATGGCTGGTGGGCGTGAGTCTCCACGCCCAGCATTGTATGTGGTTCCCAGGATCGAACTCAGGACCTTGCGCTTGCGAGGCAGGCGCCAGAACCGCTGAGCTAACCCTCCGGCCCAGCATGGTAAAATTTAGACACTGATCCGGGTCATGTGCGATCTAAACCCAGCTTGGATTCCGAGCGGGCCTCGGGGCCTCGGACACCTCGTCCCCTAGGCTGGCGGCTCAGCTTTCTACAGCGCAGCCGAAGGCCCGCGGGGCCGCTCATCTTCCGCGGTTTCCTGCGGCGCTGGGACGGGCTCGGGGCGTCTGCGCGGCTCCGACTCAGGGCGCTGCCCGCTCGCGCCGGGAGGGGCCCGCACGCTGCCTCGGCGTCCACCGGCTCCGCGGCCTCGGCCCGGGCTCCGTGCCGGCTTCCTGGCTGGACCCCTGCTCGTGGGAACCGTTTTTTTTGGTTTTGTTTAGTTTTAAATTAATACTCTCAGAAAAATGAGAATTAACTTGTGGCATAGACTGGTACAAATTTCCCAATGTTATATGTGATTTTGAGATGTATATAAGTTGTACCAATAAAGAATTCAATTAAAAATACTCTCAGTCTCTCGGTCTCTGTCTGTCTGTCTGTGTCTGTCTGTCTGTCCCGTTCCCTTCCCCCTTCTCTCTGTTGGCCTGGAGAACTCTGAGTAACACATACGCTGATGATTTTTTCAGCAGCTGCTTTAGAGATTGAAGACAAGTTCTTCGCTGGCAAAATGGACCTACTCTTGAGCAGGTTTGAGCGTCACTTCTCCCTAAAAGAGAAAGAGGTTCATGAAATGTGGGGCTCGCGGAGTCTTACTGGGAAGCACGTGTCTGAGGCCTGTGGACCAGGATAACACAATCAAAGGATCAGGTTTTTATAATTAAAAAGTCTTTGATACAAAATAGATGAGCGTTTCGGGGTGCCTTAACTTTCTGTCATTTTACCCTATTTTATTTGATTATCATTCCCTCTTTCAGGCTTCAGGCTGTTTGTGCTTGACTCCGCCTCACCTTGGGGAGAAGCGCCTCTCCGGGAACCTGGCGCAGCGCCCGGCCTGCGCGGCGAAGCCTCTTCCATCCAGGATGCGGCCAAGCAGCAGCCTCAGCTCGGGTCCCAGAGAGCTCAGGAGGGACGCGTGTCTCTGTGCTCATGCAGGAGACGTGAGCAGGGAGAGGCACTTGAGATGGTTTACTGCTAAAATTCCAAATAAAAATGTACCCGTGTGTTTTAGTTTCATTTTTTAAAAGGTGGGAATAGTCCCAGGTTTAAAACTCTGTAGTGGTTGCTCAAAATCGAGAGCATGATTGAACATTTAAAGATAAACACGTGTTCTGCTATTAAAACGTAGCAATGTAAAATAAATATCTTGTTTAATTCCAACTTAGGTAATTTTTCCTTCAAAAATCCTAAGATGGAGGCATTTAATTCCTATTCTTTGTCTTAATATCTGAAAAATAAGCATAAATAATGAGTATTATCCTTTGCATTTAGAGAGAGACAGAGAGAGACAGAGAGAGAGAGACAGAGAGAGACAGACAGACAGACAGACAGACAGACAGAGAGGGAGGACAGAACCTGGAGTAAATACCCTTATAAGCTAAGCTGTTCTAGAAAAGTTCTTCCCATAACCCTATTTTGGCCTGAAAGATAAGTTTATCATTGTGGTTGTCAGTGTTATCATGATTAGTTTTCTTCTCTGATGCCAATCAACTAAATTTCCTCTCGTTTGCTGATGCTATCAGGAGGTCAATACTGTGAGTAAACTGAGTCTGATGGGGCTCTCGGGTGGAGGATTATTTCTCTCCAGTGGGCACAGTGCTGGCTCATTTCTCCTGGCGGTGTGAGTGGGAGACACGGTTGCGTGGCGGAACCGCTGTCTGGGTCTTTATTTGCTGGTCTCGTGCACTTAATCAACTCCTTTGTTCATCACATGATTAACTTCACTGGACTGCTGCCAAGATTTTAATGATATTTTCCAGCAATACAAAACGTACCAGCAAGTTAGATGCTTTTGTTTTAACGCTTCTTTTTTCAACATATCAATAATCACTCTGTCTTTGGAACAGAGACCCTTGGCCCCTGTATCTACCAGGGCTCACCATGACCTCTGCTGTTTTCTCAAATCTTGAGCTTGCTTTTATTACAGTACATATTATATTGTGATCATGATTTCAATTTTCTATCAACTAGATTTTAAGCAGGGCAATATTTCTTGCCCTTTGTCTCTAAATATTCAGTACCTGATACGTAAGTCGGGTCTCATAAATACTTAATAAATGACTAAATCTGTGGGCAAATACATACATTTTCATGTCCCTAAGTCTGTCAGATTTAGTTCTAGGAATTCACAAGGCAGAGGAAAATGAAACAGGATGGCTCAAGGGAAAACGGTGAGGTGAGTGTGGATTGGAAGGGGTTTGACAGGAGCATGAATGGTGTGTTCCAGAACTTTCCAGTTCTCTGCTCTTAAATAGCCTTTTCAAAGGTCATGTCCTTGGAGAAGCTCTTTCAGACGTCTTCTCCTCCCCAGTCTTGATGGAGGCTTTTTGCTTCTCTTTTGATCTTTACACTGTACACATTTCCATTCTATTACTTTGAATATTCTAGCACAAGTGCTTGTACTTTCCCACCTTGTCTGCTTATGCTGTTGGGATTAGACAGGAGAGTGAGATCTGTTGACAGATTTTGCTTCTTAAATACTGACTTTGCCACTTATGAGTAGGTAATTGATAATAGACAGCCACTTAATTTACTAGAATTTTAGCTTCCTCGTCAATAAAGTGAGGAGAGTAGTATCAGCTTCCTAGCAGTGCTGTGAACGATTGAGTATATAACATATGCTTCATCAATTCTATTTCCCTTTGCTTTAATACTCTGAAATGAGAAATCATGTATTATTAATTTATCCCCAACCACTGAGACATTCCCAACACCTCAGAAATATTTGATAGGTCCTTGCTGAGAATAACATATGAGTTTGCTTAGCATTTTAATGTGTATATGTCCAAGAATAAATATTCAGGAAAAACTGTGGTTGGAACTGAGAGTGACCTGTAACTACTATACATTTAGATAGGCTACTGTGACAGCAGTTCCGGCGTAGTGTACTTTTCCATGCTCGGTGAAGTCTCACACAGCCTAAAGTCAGATGTGGAAGGCGGGAACACAGTTCTGAGCCGCCTCCCTGGGAGGTGAGTCCGAGAGGAAGAGATGGGAAATAATCGCACACATCTTAGCAGAGTCTCCCGAGTAAGTGCGAATCGCTGGGCCACCTGCCGGTCCCTCCCTCCAGGAAGGGCACAGAGCGTGAGAGGCGCGGCATTACTGGCCTACTGCGAATCCTTGAGCCAGGCACGCTAGGTCTGAGTCGGCTCGCGGTCCTCCTTGATGCTGTGTTCCGTGTGGGGACCTGAACCTATTGCATTTGATTTTCTCTCATCTCCTTTCTGTCCTATCTTCATACGCTTCTCACCTCCTTGTTCAGTTTCTACAGAGTCAGGAACTGTATCGGCCAGAAAGACTGGAGAACTGATCAAGGGTGTGATTGAGACAGAGGAACTTTCCACCCTGAAAGTCCCACGTTGACTGATTGCTACCTGCCAGGAGAGGTGGCTTCTCCTGCTGAGTCGCCCAAGTACCTTGAAGGTGGCTCAGTGAGAAGTGGATGATGCAGTTGGGAAGGGGTGATTCTTCTAAATGATTTATTTTGCTAAGTGGGTTCTCAGTATTTCACTATTAATCGAGGATTGTGTAATGGCTAAGTTTCATAACTCTTTACTAATAACACCCGTAGAGTTTATGATACAAAACTGTTGAAAGTCAATTTCTAGCCAAGTGTTGCCTTATGCCATTTGATGTTACTCTTATATTTCAATTTAAATGTAGAATGATCTCAAGTACACACTGCACTAGTTAAATTAAGACATTTACAATTTTTAAAAAATATTCTTAGTGGCTACTCAAAATTTTAAACTCTACTGTCCAAAAATATGATCTGTACACTTATTTTTTCTTTGTCTTTTTTCCCTAAATTTTCTTTCATGGCCATCAACCATTATATATTCTAATATTTCTAATAATCTAACAATCCTTTAGAACACTTTTGTATTTTCTCTAGATATATTTAGTATATTATACTTAATAGAGCCAATGTATATTTTTAAAATGTACTATACATTAAAGCTTTAATTTCCAGTTTTTCCTTGTTTTGATTAGAAGTCTACTCTGTACTGACTTAGTGCCTGAAACTTAATAATTATAGTATACATTTATAAAATTAACAGAAGCACATTTATGTGTCAAAATAATTTCTCTAGATTTATAGCAGAGTGATTGTATATCAAGGAAAAGGCAAATGCCTCGATATGCCCACATGTTGCAGGGAGGGACATTCTCCCGGGCACCTAGCCCTCCTCATGTTGGAAGGCAAGCGTTACTTCAGCTGGCTCCTCAGAACCGAGAATCTGGCACTCCGCCTCTGGCACCGAACTAGATCCAGTATTTTAAGAGAAACACGAAAAACATTAGCATTCTGTGTTTACACTTCGCCAATTGTTATACATTGGACAAGATCCTCTTTTGATATTCCATAGCTGAGCTCTGCCCACACCAGTTTTTACTTCTCCCTTATTCACAAAGTATAATTGAAATCCTACTATCTACACTGTGTACTTACATATTTATCTCAGCATTTCTGATAAAAGTACTTCCAAATTTGCTAACGCCATTTTGCTTTCTCCAACTAGATATCTTACTAAATTACAGCACATTATATAAAGTGGGTACTTATTTAGAACATGGAGAATTTATGTGCAATCTCTGTACATTTTTTTACATTATCAACAATGATTTTGACCAAAGGGAAATAAATAATCTGCTTTAGCTATTTTCAAAATAGTTTTTAAACCAAGTGTAATGATACATGCCTGTGCTCCCAGAAACTGGGGAGGCTAAACTAGAAAGATCACAAATTTGAGGCCAGCATGGGGAACTTAGCAAGACCTTCTTCAAAAAATAAAATGTTGAGCTCCTCTGAGTTCAGTGTCCAGCAAAACACACACACACACACACACACACACACACACACAAACACATGTATACTTTCACTTAAGGTACAGTAACATATGCGCATAAAGTTTTTAAAAATAAGTTTTTCTTTTTCTGAACTGAATTGTGTCCTCCTAAAATTCCTATACTCAAGCACTCTAATTCTCAATATCTCTCAAAATACCTGTATTTAGAAACAGAATCCTTGAGGAGGACATCTTGACATCTTGTTTTCAGATATGGTTGGCTTTCAGCAGTTTAAAAAAATCCCCCATAATTCTTTGCTGGCGGCAATCAGCTCTGTTCTTTCTAACACCCGAGCGTCTAACGCTGTGCCTCCTCCTGTCCGGATGCTCTCTAGTCTGGCTCCTGCAGGACAACTGCCCTGCACCGTCCTCAGTAGAGGTCGCTGGTGACTGAGAGCAGAGAACGCATCACTTTCCCTCATCTCCTGTTCCGGTTGGTGTCTCTTCACGACACAGACCTTTCCTGCAAGCTCTGCTCCTGGAGTGCATGGCTCTGCCCCGCTAGCTCCGTCACTGCTCTCTGAAAGGCTCTCAAGCTCCGCTCTGGAAAGTCACCTTCAGCTTCTCCTCCGAAGGAGGCCACTCCTGAGCTCTCAGGTCACCGAGGCTGACCTCCAGTGGTGACCCCTGACAGCTAATCTGTTTAAAATCTTTTGCTTAAACATTGTTCATATTTATTAATTCGCCACTTGTTACTCAGATATCACACCATCAGCAAAGACCAAATATTCTTTAGAGGACATCTCCATTTCCTTTTTTAAAAATAAAGCCACAGCTGAGCGCGGTGGCTCACGCCTGTCATCCCAGCACTCGGGAGGCAGAGGCAGGAGGACTGCTGAGTTCCAGGCTTGCCTGGGCTCCATAGTGAGCTCAGGGCCAGCCTGGACTACAAAGCAGGACCCTGTCTCAAAAAAATAAAAATAAAAAAAGTAAAGTCACGATTTTCCAAGTTGAAACACTTTGACACCCCTTTGAATTTTTTTCTCTTAACATCTGATGCCCTTTGAATCATTCTTTTCCAATCAAATTCCTAGTTTCCCCTGCATAGTCTACTCTGCATGCTCTCACATCTTATCAATCAGACTCGCGAACCAGAGGGCTCTGGCTCCTTTAGTGAGTTCTGTAGTTTTAGTTATTGTTCTGTCTTTGTAAGATTATATTCCTTCTTCTGAAACATGGGCTAATAATAACTGTACTGTAGGTCAGAGTGACGACTAGATGAACTGAAATGTGCCGACTATTTCAAGTAGCACCAGCACCACGGTCCCTCAGCTTGCTGTTTTCCTCCCCTCCTTCCCTCCTTTTTTCCTCCTTCTTCCTCCTATTCCTCTTTTCTTTCTTTCTTTCTTTTTTTTTTTGAGACAGGGTCTCGCTTTGGAGTTCAGGCTGGCCCTGAGCTCACTCTGTAGCCCAGGCGAGCCTGGAACTCAGCAATCCTCCTGCCTCTGCCTCCCGAGTGCTGGGACGACAGGCGTGAGCCACCACGCCCGGCTCTTCTTCCTATCCTTGATCTGTGTTTCCTTTTCCATTTCCCCGGCTGCTTATTTCAGGTTCTTCTTGTGTCCCGTATGGTGTCACACAGGTCTCTGTAACTGGTCTGTTCCTCCCTCAGCCTCTGTGAGCTCTGCTTCCTTCCTTGACATGTTTCTAAATAAACCCTCCTGAGGAAGCGCGGCTCCGGCGGAACCCTGAGTGGGAAAATACTCAGTGACCCACTGTTACTCACCGGGGCGATGCCGGCCAGCACCGGCCTTTCCTGGCTTCGCTTCCCTGCTCTCCGGCTGCCGGGGTAGAGCTAAGGGCTCCCCACGAGATGATTCTTCCTGGGCGCTTGGTTTCCCGCTGTGCAGGCGCCTCGAAGCCCCGCGCAGGCCCACACCGTATCCTCGGGGTTCTCATTCTGCATTTTCACCTCGTCTTCCTCATTCCTTAAAATTTGTTCATTGTTAGCCAGTCGGGACAAAGTCCACCTCAGTGAATATAATTATGGTATTCTTCCCGCTGGAGTGCTCCTCCTTTTTATTACTTAAAATTCTGTCCTTCTTCTCCCGTACATTTTAAGGCCAGTGTTTATAAATCTAACCTGCATAGAAATCTGCACAAATAAATATGATTAGTTTTTCCTCTATAACCTCATAATGTATAGTTTGTGTTACGTTTGATCGATTTCTTTTCATTTAATGTAGTTTCCTTGTGTTAGGCAACCATTTTTACTCATATTTATTTCCTCAGTTCTCAGATTCAGGATATGCGCTATACTCTGCTCACAGTCTGCTCCGTGCTATTTACAAAACAAATATGGGGACAAACTCCTCCAGGGACTGTAGCGTTTGGTTAAAATACAGAGGACACAGCATTGATGTATAAGGACCCGATAGCACGAAAGGAATATTCAGTGTAAGGTGAGCGCAGAGTGTGCCGGTTGTCAGGTAGCACGACAGATGACCGCAGGTCTCGCAGAGGCACCTTTTCTCAGGGGCAGCGCTTTGCGGGTCTCTTTGGATTTTACGCATCGGGTGACTTCCTCTCAGCCCCCTCACGGCTGTTGAACTAGTCTCCCATTGGCTGAGGCAAAGACTGTATGAGCAAGACCTCAGCAGCATGGAAACCAGCAGGAGGGATCAACAACTGGGAGCTCGTCCTAGTAAAATCTCCTGTGCAGCAAGGAAAACCACCAGCAGGGTGGAAAGACACCCTACAACATGGGCAAACATCTTTTACCAGCTGTTTCTCAGACAGAAGACTACCATCTAGAATATATAAAGAACTTAAAAACAGCCCCGCCAAATTTGAAGACCCAGTTCAAAAATGGGCATCTGAGATGAACAGTCATTTATCCGATTAAGAAGTAAAGGCAGCTAAGAAACATATGAAGAATCGTTAACATCGCTGGTCATTCGAGAGATATAAATGAAAACAACACTGAAATTCCATGTCACTCCATCACACTTGTAATCCCAGCACTTGGGAGGCAGAGGCAGGAGGATTGCTGAGTTTGAAGCTTGCCTGGGCTATAGAGTGAGCTCAGGCCCAGCCTGAACTACAAAGTGAGACCCTGTCTCAAAAAACTAAGGAAAAAAACAAAAAGAAGAAGAATGGCTGCTATCATGCGTGGTATCAACCAACAACGAAAGCTGCATTGCTGCGGGGGAAAGGAACCCTTCTCCACTGGTGGTGGGAGTGTGGACTCGTGCTGCCCTTGTGGGGATCAGCGCGGTGATTTCTCAGGAAGCTGGAACTAGGGGCCCCTTTTGATCCTACTTCTCTGCCAGGTTGATACATGAAAGAACCAAAACATCGTATCATAGTGATGTATTTGCACCCATGTTTATATCCTTACAGTTTGTAATAGAAAAATCTTGGAAACAGCCCAAATGCATATCAACTGGAGACTGGATTAAAAGGATGTGGTTTTCTTTTAATACAAGAAAGTATTACTCAGCCATAAAGAATGATAAATTAGGGACATTTATACTTAAGTGGATGTACCTTGAGGACACACTCCTACGTGAAATAAATAGGGCATAGATGTCTATACACCCTATCATCTCTCTGGTATGAGAAACTGAAGGTGTAAGTGAGGTCCAGAATGTATTACAGGTGCTCTGAAATAGGAAAAGATGTTCAAAAGGGAAAGAGGTGTAGGGGAAAGTACAGAAGGGAAAGAAAATTTGATGGTAAAAAAAAATGTACGCGGAAACAAAGTTTGTGTGTATAGGGGTAACTGAAGGGAGGGCAGGGAACGGGAAAAAATAAGAATCAAGATATATCACGTACAGATACAAATTTCCAATGTTGAATGTAATCATCATGTTTATCTAAAATGTACCAATTAACAATAGAGAAAAATAAGTAAACTAGTATCTTCTCTCCAATTCTAGGAGGACGAGTACTATGTCTTCAAAACTATGTGTGAAAGTGTTGAAAGAGGAGCCCTTCACACCTACGGACGCGCACAGAGCCTGGCAAAGGGCAAGTGGTTTTTCGCAGGGTCTGGATGAGGAAGGCGTCGCGGAAGGGAGCCTGGGGGTGGGCGGCGCAGGCGCCTCTGCAGCTTGTGCCTGCGGTTGAAGAGACTCGTGCTAAGGCCGGACATGACAGCAACAGAAGCAGGGTCAGTGGCAGGAGCGAGCACAGGCTCTCTCTGAGTAAGTAATGCCAAGCTGTGTAGCTCTCAACTCCCTCTGGATTATTTAGAGGTTTTCTAAAATATGTCAGTTTAAAGCAAATGTCATAGATTTTTTTTTTCTGGCCACTTGATTTCCAGCAACTTTTTAAGATATTAAGTTTAAAAAGTGCTATCCTCTAATTTACTTTCTATGCATTCTTTAAAAGACTGATGTTGTTTGTAATCTAACACCATCTGTCGTGTGGAAATTAAGTTGGTCATCACTATTCTAAAGTAAAATCTTTGTGAGGCAATTGGATTATCTAGGACTAAGATTCCATGTAACAACCCACATCTTCTGATTTTCTGGTCATGTGGGACTGGTTCACAGGGGGAGAATTGAATAATCTGATCAGATCTGTACAGCAAACCAGGGACAAAGACAGAGATGTTAAATGGTGACATAGCATCTACAAACTATTTCCTTTGTCACAGCTGAGTATCTCTTGATTCCATTGAAAACTTCACCTCTGAGGACAGTGTTGAAAAAAAATAATGTCTTCCTGTTCTTGGCTCTTTTATTCTTTGCCTTTCCCCCTTTCCATTCAGTTTCTTGCTTTGCCCAATGAGTACACTCTGTTTGGTCTCGTGGGTTTGTGACATTTATTGTCTTTCTCTAAGATATTCTTTAGAATTTTTTTGGAGTACAGGTTTTGTATTTGTGAAGTTTTTCAGTTGTTCTTTGTCATGGAAGTATCTTATTTCCTCATCTGTTTTGAAAGATAGATTTGAGTCCTTTACGCTTAAATGGACTTACCGTGAGGACACACGCATAAGTGAAATAAATAGTACACAGATGTGTAAATACTCTATCTTTTCTCTGGGATGAGGAACCAAAGGTGTAAATGAATTCTAAAAGGTATGATAGTTATTGTGAAATGGTAAGAAAATATTCAAAGAGTAAAGGGTGGTAGGGGTAAGTAAAAAAGGGAAAGAAAAAATTTGTTGGTTAACAAAAGCGCTTATGTATATAGGGGCTGGGAGGTTGTGGGAAGCAGGGGAATGGGCAAAATGAAAATTGAATGACAATGTAGATTTGATCATAATGTGTGTATAAAATGTCTCGATAAAATCAATTAAAAATAAAATAGCGCTATGGCTTTGTTCTATGCAGTTATTGTCTCAGCCATATTCAAGATTTTTTTCTGGAATATTTCAAATGATATTTTTTCTTACCCTTGGTTTAAGGAAACTTTTTGTCAACCAACTCTCAAATATATAAATCTATATGATTTATAAAGATTTATTCTAGATAATGTTCTAGATAGTTAATTCTAGGAAGTTCTTTGGCCACGTCTACACTCTCACTGAAAAACAGGTCTTCAAGTTAGAGCCCTGTCAGTTTTATACTAAAACCCTAATTTTTCAATGAATATTGAGCATTCAGTTTTTTCTGAAGAATTTGGTTTACACTTGTGATTCTGAAATACTCTCATATAAAAGACTTGTCACTTTCTTGTTTCTATTCAGAGAGCTGAATCATTTTCATAACTGTAACTGTTTTGTAACAGTAACTATGATGAATCAATATTTAGCCTTCAAATGATAGTCACATATGATTCTCTCATATAACACTAAACTGAACCAAAAGAAGTTGCTCATCTTTGACTTATTTTTTTAACCTAACAAACACAAAGTATGTACACACAGTTCAACAATATTAGTGGGATTATTACTGAGTACTTACTATTGTCAGATATTCTACACTTGTTGGACATGTCTGTCATCTTTTTTGATATTCCTTTAAATTGAGTATTATTACTAATCTGCATTTCACAGATGAGAAACCTAAGGAACTAAAGCAATCACTTTTCCCTATATCTACAGTAACTGGAAAGAAAAGCCTGAAATCCATCTTTGTTATATCCATGATGAAAATGTTAGGATAAATTAACAACTGGAGAAATTCCACATAACTTTGGGACTCAGCCTTATTTTATATTTTAGGGGATTCAGGGGAGGAAAAGGTCACTTTCTGTTTCTGTTTCTCAGCTTTCGATGGGAACCTTGGTGGGGAAAAAAAAAACAGGTTAATGAGAGAGGCAAATAGAAGTTGGTTAACATATGAATTTTACAGATCTACAGGAGATACCCAGGAAATAAATAGCTCTCAAAGGGGTGGCTTGGAATTCCAATTTATATGCCATCTTAAAAAAACAAAACAAAACAAAGCAAAAAAAGAGATAAGTTTTAGAGAAGTGACAAGACAAAGGAAATGGACCCTCAGTCTCCGAGGGCAGCAACCTCCCGAAGGCAGATCTTTGGGAAACTAGCAGTAGATAAAGGCTAGTTAACAATAATATGCAAAGTGTAGGCTGAGAACATTTTGAAGTTGTCTTTAGTGATGACCCTGGAATCATCCTACAAATGCAGAGAAAGGAGAAAGCACAACTTTGCAAATTTGTCATGTTATTGGGCAAATAGGGAGAAGGTAGAGAATTGTCTTGTAACTTGTCCTCCCTCCTCTTGAGACAGTCCTCATGCCAGTGCGGCGTGTGGTGTGTGGGAGGGGCTTATTCTGCGACCTCTCATACTTCACAGCCGGTCCTTTCTTCATCTCGGTTTTCTGCTCTGTAGCAAGAACAATATGCTGATGTTGTACGTGTCGGTCATGAGGAACTATTTTCCAACTCTGCTGTCACTGTGCAAGCCTTGTCTGCAGATTCTCGTGCATCAGCTCTATCAGTAATAAAGGAGCTCTTACTGATCTTTTAATTCCACAGTTGGTTCATAACTTAGCCATGGAAGAGCTTTTTGCTTCTTCAGATTCCTGAAAAATAGCCTTGTTGAAAGGGCTAAGTAAGAAAAATGCACGTAAAAGTGTTGCAACAAAGACCTTGGTATATGTTAAATACTTCTTATATTCATTATCCTTACTTTATATAATCTGTCTAGAAAACTTACAGTTCCTCTAAGGTTTTGAAATTGAAATTGCTATTAAAGTAGTTGAAATTAATGAAACTATTTTAAAAACTCTACAGTTCAGATCTTTTGCTTTGACTAATTCAAACTGATATTTATTACACTGAGAAATAGTGAGATTTAAACTTACCATATTTCATCTAATCTAAAACGCCATCACTGTAGAAGTGGACACATTTATTTTACATGCCATTAAGAAAGACAAATGCTTCTAATTAATTCTACGATGTTGTAGATTAAGGACACAGTACAATTTCAGGGGTGTTAAATCTGTAAAAACGTCTTACCTTTGATGCAATACAGTAATAAAACCAATGAGTTTGATTTTTCCTTCACCTATGAGTTTGGAGAGCTTGAGATTATACCACAGTGGCAGAAGCAAGGCCATCCATATTTCTAATCTATATTAATGATATCCTAGACTCTCATGGCTGTATCAATATGCTTCTGTAAATGGCCCAGATCTCAGAAATTAATATGGAGTGAACATTCCATAAACGCTTGGTGATGGATATGAAGTATGTCTGAAAACTAAATCAGTGTTACGTTGCTGAATTTTAACTCACATTCAGATTCTGATATCTTTCTAAGGCACTAGCAAATCAAACTTTATTTCAGTATTTGAAACATGTTCTCATGGATCTGTCTAGTTTAGTGAACTGGCTTGAAACAGCATAGTTTATAAAAACTACTTGTTACTATAAAGCTAAAATATAACTCTAAGAAGGACATTTAGAGTATCAGCATTTCTTGCATTTTGGGTAGGTTTTATAAGAAAGAGAGATTTAAAGAAACTAAAATGAATATACATACTTTATGCAAAATACTACAGAAGAATATTCAGTACTTTAGTAGGGTATTGTCTTTCTGCTTTCAATTTTCATAAAAGGGAAGATTGAACATAAATTCCTCCAAGCAGAATGGTGTTTTTTTCTTCAATTACTGTTTCTTTTTCTTTCAACATTACCCCAGTGCCACATGGGCATATTTATTCACGTGTCTCACGGATTCATGTGCATGCTGTCCTTGTTTACATCAAGTGCACAGTTGGGACTGTAACGTCTGGGCTTGTGGAATGAGACTCTCGCTTTGAAAAAGCTGGCTCATAAAACTAAGCTATTAGATTAACAAGTCAGTGCATTAAAGCAAGAAATGAACACAGGGTTGACTTTCGGTCTGTTTATCACCTCCACACGAGAAGGGAGAAGAATGACGTGGCACGGCCTGGGCTCTTCAGTCTGTCTGGCAGGATTTGTGCACTTTACTAACATCCTGCTGACAACACTTAGATCTGATAATCTTGCCATGATTCATTCTATGTTCTTTAAATATTTTGTGTGCTGCTGTCTAATGAGATTCACTCAGAATTGCAGTAAACAAATATATATTGGTCCCAGTATACTAACATTTTAGTTTCCTACAAATTTCCATCCTTCAGGATGAATGCCCAAGGTACAGGATATTTTCTACTTTCTACAGCAAATTTATCTGTACATGGTTGGTTAAGGGTCATAGCACCTTGAACAATATGAATTACCTAATATAACATGGTGTTTACAACAGTACAATATTAAGAGACCATTTTCAAAAAGCATGGCAGATTTTTAAGGGTATCTTTGTGTTGTTCCTTCTAAATTTTGATGTTTTTAGAAAATTATTACTTTCCGTGGGGAATGCTAACATGTCGAACTGGGCCCCTGTTGTCGCATCAGCAGGAGTGACATGAATCAAGCCCAGATTTGGAACTTAGTTCACTGTACCCTCCAGAAATGTCACCTCATCTCATCCGTTGTTAGAATGATCACAATGCTATTGGCTTTTTGTTGTCTTCGTCTCCTTTCCTCCCATAGAAACTTACTGCATTGCCTGTGAACTGCTGATGTACTAATTGGAACAAATCAGGCCTGGAATCATCAGTGGACATTGTGGGTTTAAACCCAGAAAGTGACGGGCTCTCTTAGTGAGAGGCAAGATCTCGCAACTCTACTGCTGTGTCCACAGCGTGTTCCTCACCTACTGTCTCGGTGCTAAGAATGCCAGAGCGGTCGGGTGGATCACAAAGGTCAGCGACCGCACAGGGCAGCTGCTAACGGTGAGCTTGAGCAGGTTCACCAGGAATCCCTTCCAAGTGGGACTAGTCTCCTCATCACGTGCCTGCAGGCAGTGGGCCCAGACGCAGCACTGGCACAGGACCTCTGCTTGCTGTGGATTTATTTCTTTGAATAAATGCTTTTCCCCAGCATGGATGGAAAGCTAGTTTGAAATACATCTAATGCCCAGGTTGTGGTGTTTGTAAAACAAATCCCGGGACCCAGATGCATCAATTCTTTAACTTAAATTCAAATAAGTGGTCATCTAGAGTGATGACAACATGTTTTTCACCATGCTACGAGAAGTTCGCTGGGCTTGACCTCTTCGTGTCCTTACACAGTAGGACCCGTCAGAATCATGTGACGCGTCCCCCAAGGGTCATTTCTGAATGCAGAGGAAAGAAGATCAGCTTTGAAATCCTCCAGTAAGGATTCGAATTCCAGACCTGGCACTGGCTGTGTGAACGTGGGCAGATGCCTCCCCTCTCTCTGAGCTCAGGTTTCTTCTGTTATCGAAAGTCATCAATACGTGGACTTGAGGACCAGTTTCCAGACAGGTCACAGATGAGGCCGTGACTGACCGTGGGGCCCGGCAGATGCGCGGGTGGCTCCGTCCTGCCCGGCCCTGCGCCCCAGCTCCTGAGAGGCTCCTGCTGAGCACGTGTTGCACCGGGCACGTTCGCGTCCCTGTACTGCTCTCTGGGCTCTCACCTCCCCCTTCCCATCAAACTTCCTGCTTCCTCCTGCTCCGTCTTACTCATGTTCACGGTGCTGACGACCAGGGCTGTGGAGAACTTGCTCGTCTCCCTCTAGCCCTTTTCTTTTTCTGGAATTCCCAAGTCCCATCTCTAGTCTGGAGATACCTCGCTTGGGTATCTTGTCAGAAATTCCCAGCACTGCAATGGGTAACTTCTCCTTCTAAATACGTTCTCCTGATTTTGCACCGACGCCCCTGGCGCAGGAGGCTTGCGGCTCTCCTGACTCTCTCCCTGACCACTCTGACCCCTCTGACCGTTCCTCATCCACAAGGCCCCGCGGGGACCACCGGGAATCCCGCGCTCAGAGCCTTCTGTGCGGCGCGGGCCGAGCCGGAGCCGGAGCCGGCCCCGAGGGCCGCCCGGCCGCCGTGCGCAGCGCTCGGCTCCGTCCTCCCAGGCCGCTCTCCGCTCGCCGTCACGGCTATCACAGTCCCCACGACCAGTTTCCTTCTTAGAAACTTCGGTAACTGTGACTTTTAAGCCAGCTGCGAACGTTGCCGTGTGTTAATACTTATGTACAAATTTGGCTCATCTCTTTTAAGTGAAATGTCTTTAAAGCGTTTCAAACATAGGTAGACACAGATTATGTGATAGAGACCGATACACTAGCTTTAGAGCTGGCATTTCTGCTGTTTTCCACATTTGCTCCATACTCACGTTAGGTTTGTGTGTCTTTAAGCGAAACCGGAAGTGCGCCCGCCTCACCTGTTTCCGCTGCCTCCGGCGCCCGCCCGCCCCTCCCCCCCTCGCGCCCTCGGTGCTGACCCGCTGCTCTGCGTGTTTTCGTCCTTTGCTTAAGACGAAAGTTGTTCATGGCCGAGTAATTTTCTCTAAACAACTCTAACCTCAGCGCCCAGGTGGAGGGCGCAGCGCTGGCCCCGGGACGAGGAAGTGAGCTCGGGCTGCCGTCCGGCCCGGCTCCGACCGTCCGCGGCCCAGCGAGAGGCAGCTGCGGCGCTGCGAGAGCGTCCCGAGGGCCCTGCGCGGCCGCCCCGCCGGCTCTGGCTGAGCCTCCTCGCTGGGGACGCGGCCCACCGGGTGCGCCCGGGCAGCTTAGCGCAGGGCTTCGCCACGGCGACGACGCCTCCAGGAGGGTGCCTGGGCCCTACGCGAGTGACGCTTCTTTTTTTTTTTTTTTTTTTTGAGACAGGGTCTCGCTTTGTAGCCCAGGCTGGCCCTGAGCTCACTATGGAGCCCAGGCAAGCCTCGAGCTCAGCAATCCTGCCTCTGCCTCCCGAGTGCTGGGATGACAGGCGTGGGCCACCATACCCGGCACTGTGGTGTGTGGTATTGATGGCTGGTGGCCGTGAGTCTCCACGCCCAGCATTGTGTGTGGTTTCCGGGGATCGAACTCAGGACCTTGCGCTTGTGAAGCAGGCGCTGGAACCACTGAGCTAACGCTCCGGCCCCGAAGGGGAGGCTCTTCATGCAGTGTTCACTGAGGAGGCAGCGGGTTTTCCAGCGCTTCCCTCGAGACTTGTGTAAGTAACTTGAGGTGACCGAGGAAAGGACAAGGTCAGAGCCTGTTCTCGTGGGAGCTCAGTAAGTGGCCCCTGTTCGCGTTTTTAACATGGCCGTGGGGGAAATGGCGAGAAATGCAACAGGCTACGTACGAGGGTGCTGCCCTCTCGTTGGAGGAGCAGTTTATTGAGTGTGAGAGTCACAAAGGTGGCACAGGGATTTGGGGTGTTGCGGGTGCCCATTTACGCACTGGGAATGTATTCTAAGGCTCTGATGTTGGTCCCCGAGACTGCGGATAATACGTAAGCCTACCTGGCTCTGTTTTCTGCCATGCATATGCGCCTGTGATGAAGTTTAACTTGTAAATTAGGCATTGGGAGACGAACAGTAACAGCAGAGGATATTATAACAATATACAATATTATAACAATATAGCAGAGGATATTATAACAATATACAATAATGAAAGTTGTGCCAATGTGTTCTCTTGATCTGTATCAAAATACGGAATTTGCCATTTGATGTTTGCAGACGTTTTCAGTAACTGAAACCATGGACAATGAAGCTGGCTGGATAGGTAGTGCTGTCTCATGAAATATGGAATGTTCGGACATGGGCTGACCTCAGGCTGGCGATACGACATCGGTGTCGCTGACAGCAGTCTTAGGACTGGCCTGTTGGACCTCTGATGCACAAAGCTGAGTGGGAAAACAAGGTAGTGAGTTGGGAGGGGTAAGTGAGAGTTGAAAGCAACTGACTCTATGATTATTTTGCCAATTTTATTTTATTGAAGAGATGCTGAAATTGAAGGGGCTTAAGCTCTACATAGTCAGATGATAAGGAATAACTGAGGAAAACTATTGAAGACTGAAAAGCATGCAGTGAAATGGGATTAGGCTTCATTATACATTTTTTCTTTCTAGATGTGGTGTAATTGATAAATTCAATTAACCAAGATATATGCCTACATTTATGTGTTGAAATTAATACTTCTGTACAAAATGGCTCCCAGTTTTACCTGGCCCCAGTATCTTTCCTGTTTGCACATGAGAGGGATAACTTGCAATCACTGCCTCATGAGTGGACCTGTACAAAATATGTGGTTTCTCTTACTGTTGCATTTCCAAATAAGTTAGTGGAACTTTTTCCATTCAAAAACTCCATTGAATAGTGCAATTAATCCTTCAGCTTTACTTGAAAGCTAATCAGAAGCAGCTTTCTGATTTCAAATTCAGGTGCAAGCCGAAGCCAGTATCTTTTCAAGTAGGCTGTATTTTCCTGAAGATATTTCACAGGGGTTTAATTATAAGTTGAATATTTCCTCTATTGTGTTTCTTCTTTTTCTTCTAATCCTACAAGAGGCCATACACATTCTGAACACAATATTAATTATACACAAGGGAGTTCAAGAGTGGGTTTTATAAAATAAGTTTTAAAAATTGGAGGCAGAAGTTCTCCTGAAGGCATTCAACATAAAAACAGAACAGAATCATTTGCTTCCAGTATGTTTGACCACCAAAATCTTTTTAATGTAACTTGAATAAATCAAACAACAGAAGTAGAGGTAGCCAGCCAATAGGAGCACAGACTAAAATGTTAGCCAGCCGGACACGAAGAGTTCTGTTAAAGAATCAATAGCGACGTATGGATTTTTAATAAAGTTTCTTTGCCTGAAGTTAACATCAAAGTGGAAGTATTTTGTTCTTGTACTTATATTTATGCTCATGGCATTCTTAAATATTAATGTGCTCTTTTAAGAAATAGTAACACCAACAGTTTGTAGATCTAGCATAAGTCCCACTAGTTTTTATGACTTGACCTTTCTGAGATAGTAGGAAGGTCTGTGATGGAGCTAACTATGACGAGAGAATCTGGATGCTTCTCGGGGTGGCATCAGTGCGCTGCAGTTTCTGTATAGAAGACAGACTGACGAAAACTTGGTTCTGATGTGCCCTGGAAAGATTAGGACTTTTTCATACACCACAAATCATATCCCTTTGAATCCCAGCAAACTATCTGTTAACTTCTCTTACTCCAGTCCCAGCCCCTTTCCTTGCTTTTGATGTGGTAGTTAATATTGCTGGGGCGCGCGCGCACGTGCACACACACATACACACACACACACACACACCAGACACACACACACACACACACACCAGAAAGCATTCATGTGCACACCAGAGGGCCTCTAAGGCTCCAACTGAAAAATAATTTTGCAAAATGTAAATTGTAAAATGCTAATAGGTATTTGAACCTTGGGCCTAGTCAAAACCACAAGACCCAGGAAGCTGTGGGCTAGCTGCTCTCAGATGTAGAAGACAGTGGTTAGCTGCTACAAGTTGGATAACAACATCCACTATATCGTGAAATCACAGTCTCATTCTTATTTTTTTGTTCTGTTTTTTTTTTTTTTTTGAGACAGGGTCCCGCTTTGTAGTTCAGGCTGGCCCTGAGCTCACTATGGAGCCCAGACAAGCCTCGAACTCAGCAATCCTCCTATCTCTGCCTCCTGAGTGCTGGAATTACTGGCGTGAGCCACCACGCCCAGCACAATCTCATTTTTATTGATTCACTCCTCCAAGTTCACATATTGAATTTCTAAATTCCAGTATCCAAAATGTGACCTTATTTAGGAATAGGATCACTGCAGATGCAATGAGTTAGAAGGGGTCACACTGCCTTGTGGTGGGCCACCCGCATGGCTGCTATTCTTTTTTTTTTTGAGACAGGGTCTTGCTTTGTACTGCTATTCTTATATAAATAGGAACTTTGTATATAGGGTCAGAACTGTGTGACCGTAAGTCAAAGACCTATCTTGGCAGAGATAGGAGGCCTGGACAGATGCTTTCTGTATCTCTGGGGGCAGTGAAACCCTGCTAACACTGCCAATTTCCAGCTTCTGGAATTGTGAGATAGTACATTTCTGTCACTGAAGCCACTTAAGTTGGTGTTCTTTGTTACGGCATCCCGCGTGAAATCTGGTGCTCACTTGCTGAAGGTTGTTGTGAGGATGCAGAAAAGCATCAACAGGCAGCAATATCTAATGTGCTAGAGTAGATCTGCGGGGGACCGGTGTTACATTCCCACAGAGTTTGCTGAGGGGATCGCAGGGTTTACCAGATGAACCGGTCAGGTGAGAAAGGGACCTTAATACTCCTGTTGTTACAGGATTCTGGGTGCTGGAGGCTCTGTCTAGAGATTCTTTCCAGGTCCTCACTACCCTGAACAAAGAGCTGCTCAAGACAAGCAAAGAGGGTGTTGACGTTTTACATTTGTTGAAGGTATTAAACATGGAAAAGAAAGACAGCTCTGCCAGATGAAAGCTGCGAGACCCAAGTTGACCTAAAAACAGCCATGTTGGTAAAAACCCTCCACTTTGTGTCCTGTCGCCTTCCTGTGAGGCCCGTACGTGTCTCCCTGGAAACTGTCCACCCAACCGATGTGTGCAGCCGCAGACTGTATGTTTTTAAAACGCACTGTTCTGTGCTAACCAGTGAGCTAATCGTTGCTATTGGCTTCTGTAATGACTCGCTACTGTACTTTAACAATAGAATGATATAATCGCTCCTGCACAGAAACCTCCTGGTAACAGGTGCGGGGCTGAGGGGTTACAGATCTTGCCTTTAAATGCTGCACTTTAATTCAGAAGCTTCTTCCACATGAAAGGTCCCCAGCTGTGTCATAAAGCTCTTGGTTGCTCTTTAAGATCCTGTCGTGTCCTGAGAGATTGTCGCTTGACGGGACCCGGTTCCTACAAAAGCTCTCCAGGTGAAGGCAGGAGAAGGAGTCCTCTGCAGACTGAGAGTGGACCACTGAGGACTCGACAGTGGCCAGCAGCCATCTTTTGTATGCCCCTCTCGAGGCTGGCTTCAGCTCTAGGCTGTCTTATAAAAAACCAGCTGGAATGCTCATGAGAGGAGTTGAAGATAACACCCTGGTCCCAGGAGCAGAGTTGATTGACAGGTCACACCCGCTTGTCCAGCCGCCTGGCCACACCCTAATCTCCTTCCTCAATCCCTTTTTACTGCTTCTCATGCCATCCTATGAGTAGAGTCTTAGGGGATGGACAGGGGTGAAAATAAACCTTTTGGATCTGACTCCTGCCTACTGATACGTCTCCTCTTTCAAAACTTTCTTTCTAGTGCTGGGATTCAAACCCAAGTGTGACACATGTACTACGGAGCTACAGCCCCAGTTCTCAGGTTTTCAAAACAAAACTCTTTCATCAAAGAGTCTTAACTGTTTCCACCTGTCAAAGTTTTCTAGTATTCTTAAACTGGTGATGTTTCTGGGGCTGATATGTTAGTAGGGAATTCAAATTACTTAATTTGTAATCATTGTTTTGTATTTTTTCTTTCTAAAGAATCAGAATAAGTACTTCAACAATTAATCTGGGATTGCTGATAGGAAAATTTTACAATGGAATGCAGTAAATAATTATGAAAACTAGACAGGGCTTTAACTTTTGCGTATTGAGGTATTTTTTAATGTAAGTAATGAGCAATTGACTGTTTTCTTTTTTTTGTATTCTCCTTGGATAAAATTAAAACTACAATATATATATAATTATAAATATCTAATTACAATAAAATAACCAAAGAGTTTAATTAGAAATCACATTCATTTTCCAAGCTGAAAAATCTGTTTTTCATAATCAGAGATAATTTTAAAACCTAAGATAGTTGTTATATGTAAACAATTCTAAAATTTTGGTCTTTCTGTTAGTTAAATTATAAACAATTTGAGGTTTAAAAACAAATTTTAAAACTTTCAGTAAGAGGACTGAAACTAAACAACTGTAATATAACTTTGTTGATGCCTATTATTTTGATAATACCTGTTTTATCCTACTCCTGTTTTAAAATGACCTTTACAGGGGTAGGGATTTAGCTCAGTGGCACAATGCCTGCCTCATAAATGTAAGGTCCTGGGTTTGACTTCTGTACTGCAAAAACAAACAAAATTATATATACATGTATACATAGATACATACACATAAATTACAACTATGTTTAATTTAAACATGAGGACTTAATAAATCTGACTTCAAAATTAATGAAAAACTGTCCTCTCTTTACTGTCACAAAATCTAGCAATGAATTCCAGTTCTGCTACTTACTACCCTTCTGGTAATTCACTAAATGCAGTATTGAAGATTCCTTCTCACCTATGAGAATCAACCTTGTCAACTACTAAATACAGAAACCGAATGGTTCACCCCCTGTGTCTGTCAGATAAGGCAGCTTACAGAGGGCTGTCCAAAGGCTCCAAACCTCGGGGACTCTTTTTTTCTTGGCTCATCTAAGTGACATGACAATTGAAGCCTGGATGGAGGAACAGGTGGGGGCCGTGCTTGCGATGTTATTCAGAGACCCCAACCGGAAGAACATACCCAGTGTCCTCCTACTACATATAGTCAGAGGAGAAAGTCAGCTTGGAAGGATTTTACACCATCACGTAAGCCATGTAATGAATACCTGATGGGTCAGGGAATGAATGCAACATATTCTACATCCAGGACAGAGACAGAAACACCTTTCCAGTAGTAGGAAGGACCGCTATAGGATTCACATTGTCTATGAAAGTGTTTTCTAATGTAAAACCATAACACTCATCTTTTGCCTCCAGAACGTTTCTCTTTCCATTACAGATTGCTGTTAAGCCGCATTCTTATTTCTGTGTTCTTTCAGAAGCACACGTTTATTGAATGCTTAAGAAATGCAAATCATGGTGATAAAGCAAGGAACATCAGCAGGGCAGTCTTTGTCTTGAAGGCATCCAAATTTAGTTTTGAAAAAGAATATAAGACTCCAGCTCAATGAGATTAATACAATGCTTGGCACAGACCAGATGATTTTACTCCTAGGTTGGAGTGAAAATGTACTGAGATGGACTCTAAGTTACAAAGAATTTTTTGATGAGAAACCAAGTAATTTTTCTTTGCTTAAAGTGTATAAAAATTTTACAGTTTTAGAAATTACTTGCATGTTAATACTTTCTTTGAGAATAGAGGGTAATAAAGATTGTGAAGTTCCAAAATCTGACATATTCCTATCACATCAGCCCTGAACTGTCCCTCAGGAGGGAGCATCTTAAAAGGACAACGCCATTTGAAAAATAAAACAAAAAACTTTTTGCTGATTTTATCAAATAAATAATTTTATGTTGTTGGAAGTATTGGGTGTACTTTAAAGCTTATGTTTAAGTTGCTCTTCCTTAATGCCTTCGCCTCAGATAAAGAAATGTTTCTATCCTTAGAAATTCAATGGTTGCCTTTCGTACTTGATTTTAAAAGGTACATTTAAAAAATTCTGCCTTAGCTCTGTGTATTTAAAAAAATTGATCCTGAGTTCTTACAAAAGAAATATGTTGGTCTTTCTAAGTCATTTTGGCTTAAGTATGGAGGACTAATAGGCAATAAAACCTAAGAAATATTTGTTCTATATATTAGAACATTTCTGATACAGTGGAATAGATAATTTTGGGAATTATTTTAACTTCGCCTTCCAGTTTGTCTTTTATTTTGTTCTTCATTTGTATTTTTATTTTCTTATACAAGAGAAATGATGCAGTATTTAAGGTTGTGTGCCTGTCTCACTTTACTTACTGCTATACTACTAGTTTCTCTTAGTTCAGTGAAAAGTAAGTTTTGTGTTATTAGAATATCTGTTTCTTCTTTGTAAGAAAGAATCTTTTTTTTTTTTTTTTTTTGGTCTCTGAGTAACTACCTTGAAGATGCTACATGGAGTATTAACTATCCTTATTTTCTTACTATTTTGCTATAAAATTTTATTTTTTCATAAATTTAAACAAATTGTGTGTTTTAGAAAAGTCAAGAGGGGACAGAGAAGTGTTTCTGGTCAGTAGTGTCAGCACCTATTGACTATCTGTTACAGGCAAGCCATAAAAAGATTTAGTAACTTGGAAGGAGACCAGAAAATGACATATACCATCAGTTATGATGGAACAATTGGTGTCATTAAGTGCAGGAAAACGTAAAAGATCTTGGACACAGAGTGAATTCTGCCTGGAGGACACAGAATGTTTCATAGAACATTAACATACTCAGGACCTGCAGCAGAAGGTGAGGACACTGGGGCAGGAGAAAGAATATTTAGCTCGAAATGTGTGTGTGGGGGGGGGCACAGAGACAAGAGTATGGGAACTGTGGGGCTCCTTTGGCAGTGACGCTGTGAGCAGGTTTGTAGCTGGATGTTGTGGATGTTGTGGGAGGACGACCAGTTAGGATATCTGCAGATGGCAACAGAAGAAATGCCCCGGGGCAGGGAGGCCGGAGTGGGACCAGTCCAGAGCCTCCGGGAGGGGGCGCCCGGACTCCGGGAGCGGCTGCCTGCAGAGAGGGAGAGGAGAGCGGTTGCTAGTGTGCTGGTGTCCTAATCGCAGGAGCGTTTCTCCAGTTAGGCACCTCTTCCTGTAGAAACGTCATGTGACTTTTTCTGGGAACTGACCATATTCATGGAAGTAACCCTATTAAAAAGGATAATGTCCTGTTGCCCGAATACTCTTCTCGATGCAGACTATTTTATTAGCGATTTTAATAGGATGACATTCATACTTAATTTTTAGTTTGAACTTATTTAATAAGAGTTTAAAACAGTACAAGAAGCTTTAAGAAGTTCACAATGTAGGGGATTGTGTGTACAGTTTTACATTAAGGTGGCAATAAGGTCACACACTGAATGCGGGGGACCCGAGATCACTGGGAATCTCCCCCAGATGCTTCTGGGGAGGGGATCCAGAGGGAGGGAGGGGGCGGGCAGAGCTGAGGTCGCAGGGCTTGCAGGAAGGCCGGCAGAGGGGAGGCCGAGGAAGTTGGCACTGGCCTTTGCTTTTACCGAGAAAGGGCCAAGTCCTCGGCAGGCTCTGGAGAAGCAGCTGGGACAGGGGACCCTGGAAATGCAGGAGGGAGAGGGTCTCTTTGAGGTGCAAGGTGCTTGCTGGGGGAGCGGGCTGCGGACAGCAGCGAGGTCAAGGGAGGCAGCACCGCACCGGGCGGGACAGAGGCCTGTCCACTCAGCCCTGCCTTGGTCCGAGGTCCGTCCTTCCGGAGGGAGGAAGCTGAGACGCTTCTGACGGTTTCATTTTCTCTGTGAAGCAGAATGAGGCCGTGGGCAGAGCGGAGCCGCAGACAGGGCGGGCTGGGGCTGGAGCCCAGGGTGAAGTCTGCAGCTTCAGGCCCGAAAGACTCAGGCCCTGGAGAGATGAAAGGTGAGGCGTGGGCTCAGCCTCGCAGCTCTGCGTGCTCCCGGCACTGCACAGAAGTCTGGGCCCAGAAATGCTTCTAAAGTAAGGGCAGAAAACTGGCTTTATGGAAAAGGCAGCTCCTCTGGTCTTCTGTTACTGTGTGGATGGAAAAGTAGAATATCCCATCTATGTGCTATCTTATGTATGTCTCAGCGGTTTTAGGTCCATTTTAGTTACTGAACATGAAGTATTCGGATAAGCTCATTTAAAAAGAATCATTAACTGAATCTTAGCTGGAGGAGATATAATTAGACCTTAGGTGACTAATGTTATCCTTCTGACCTATCCTTTTGAACATGTCTGGAGCTTAAAATATATGTCCTTTTGTTGCTCTCATTATCTTATAAATGACTTAATTCTTGCTACTTGGTGCCATAGCAACTCTTCCTTCCATTTTTAATACTTCACTAATCTTTGCCTAGTTTTTCTATCATGACTCATGTTTAAATGGCTGCACTTCCTGTATGTGATTTAACAATTGGCTCCACTTCCTGTATGTCATTTAACAATAGCATTTTCAGATGAATTTCATTAGTTTAACATCACATCTTCTTTCTCTTTCGAAATTTCAGTCTTTGTGAGGATACTACAGCAGTGGTGCAGCATATGAGCCAGCCAAGGACTGCTTTCCTGCCAGGACCACTGCCTAGCTTGTGTGGGGGCCTACAAGCTAAGTTTGAGTTTTACCTTTTTAAGTGGTTGGGAAAATCCAGAATAATAATTCATGAAAATAATTGAAATTCAAGTGTTAGTGTTCATAAGTGAAGTTTACTGCATCACACTACGCCTAGTTGTTTATCTTATGTCTGCAGCTGGTTTTCCTTAGTGTCAGGATTGGTTGGTTGTATCAGAGACCTGTTTGGCCCTGTAAGTCTAACATAGTTACTGTGTGTGGCCCTTTAAGAGCAAGTGTGTTGACCCTGGTATTGAGTTGTTCTCTGGATATACTATGTTACTGTGTTTTTAGAGGTTATTCTCCTCACTCCTATTTGATTTATATTATTTAAAGAAATAACATCCTGACACTTCATGATATCATCATTCTGTTAGGCTAACATGCTTGCTAGAACATTTTTGTTTTGATCCACATTTCTGTCATTAGTGTATTCAGTTGATCTTTACTGAATTTCAGGTAGGCCCTTTGCCAGATCCTGTGAATCTGGTGGTGAGCTAGATGTGTGTGCTAGGCAATTGTACTGTGTGTGGCTTGCTCTTGCAGTCAGCCATGATTCAGATTTGGGGTTGGGACTCTACTGTGAAAATGTAAACAAGTTCCTTTGGTGCTTTATCTGTAACATGTGATATGATCCATATTTATCTCAGTGCTCTCACAATCCTTCGAAGAGATAATCTCTGTAGTTAGTATGCAGTATTCCATGCCTTCGTTTGTATTATTAGTATGGATAGAACATAATTTTTATAATGGGGGAAAAAAAACTTGGTTCTATCGCAATCATGAAAGAAGCTCTGCTAAAATCTCTCGAAGCACTTCAGTTCACACTCATAAACTGGCGGGAATCATCTCAGAAAAGACTCAGAAGATCCGGAAGTCGTTATGTGAGACCCGGAAGCCGTTTGTGTCTCTGACTGCTCTGAGAGGGCGGGCCTTCCGGTGGCACAGCGAGGCCGCGCTGTGGCCTGGCGCTTCTTCCGGCTTTGGTAGTTCTTCTTCCGGCTTTGGTAGCTCTTCACGTTGTGATCCTGGGTCTCTCTGGTTTCAGGGTCTTCATGACAAAGCTTTTCAGGGCTCCACACCAATCATACACCAGGCTCCCTGGCTGGCAGAAATCACTTACAAGGACCTTTTCTTTGCAGATGTCAGTTGTAGTTCTCAGAAACCTACATTGTTAGTAAGAACTGTGCCCTTGTTTCACGGATCCATTTACAGATGGTGTTTGTAGTGCCAAACAAAATTCCTGCTTGCTTTGTTCTGTTTCTCTTAATTGATAAATATATGTCAATTGGTTCCATTTCACATATGCTTTGAAACCTCTAATTTTCTGTTGCTTTTGCAACTGTTTTTAGTTTTATAAATGTTAAAGTTAGAAACAAGAGAAGGGAGTACCAAGGAAAGCGTTATTAGAAAGTAGAATCAGTAAAATCTGGATTGAATTGTTAAAAATCATATCCAAGACTTTACAGTGTTGTGAACACTGTCACTACAAGTCACAGCCTCTTCCCCTGCAAAGTAACAAAATAGTCACATCAAATGGCAGCCAAGTCTCAGACTATTTTTCTTGAACTATCACAGCCTCAATTATACAGAGAGCAGAAAAGGTTTTAATTAGTTGGGAACTTTCTGGTCCAAATCTTTCTAATCATAACATAGTCATGCATTTTACTTTGAATAAGTGAGTCTGTCTTTAAATTATTAGTTATGTTTTGACATTGGAATCATAGTGGAATGCCTAAAGGCAATTAGTTTGGGGTACAAAACTCAAATTGGAATTTTCAACTTTCAGCTTTAATTTTCAGTATTATATCCACTGTGTGGTCATGACAAGTCTTTTTTATTTTCTGTGTGTGTGTGTGTGTGTGTGTGTGTGTGTGTGTGTGTGAGAGAGAGAGAGAGAGAGAGAGAGAAAGAGGGAGAGAGAAGGGAGGGAGAAATTATATGATGTGATGATTAGACTCATCTCACAGAATTTGTACGGAGTATATGAGTAAATATATGTGAAGATCCTACTATATAGTAAGTGCTACCTACATTGCAGCCATTATTATACTAGAAATGATGTAATCATTCTGTCCATGATATTTTATTTTGAATCATTTTTATTCAAGAATAGTTTTCTCTGACCTGTTGATGCAAACCACTACTTAATTGTGTTGAAATGTATTTTCAGCAACAACATTCTATCAAAAAATTTACTTTTCAGATAAAAAAGCCTGTGCCTTCATTAAACATTAATTTACAGAATAAAAAATTTAAATGAACATGAACAGACCTTCTTGGTGCTAAGAGAACATCTTGGTAAGAATTCAAATAATGTAGTTCACTTTTGAAGATCACAACTAGAAAAATAACAGTGAGCTTTTAGGAGATAGCTCAGTTACTCTGAGTACCACCACAGTAGCTGAGAAAAGTGTACTATGTAACTACTGAGTTAGGAGGAGATCCAAAGGAAGCAATGATAATTAATTATGAAGTGTGTGGATGTTAATTTTTTTAATTTACAAAAAACTTGAATTTCACAGGAAAGGACTGGAAAGCTGTCACAATCAAATATTTATATATTTATGGTAATGCCTGATTCTGTAGGGACCCTAGTTGTGTAATCTGTGCCAGAAAAAACACAGTACATCATGAGAATGGAGAATGAAGTAGTGTCAGAAGAAATTCTATATACTTCTTGGGAAAAATCATTTCACCGTTAAATTATAATTAGGCCTCGTTTTCCTGCCTATAGGCCACTAGGACATGCCAGAACATAACTCCATTTTTGCCTCTGGTCACAGCTGAGACCTCAATAGTCCCATGATACAGTTTTGGTGGGGTTCTTTTTTGCAGTATTGGGGATTGAACTCGGGCCCTTGTGCTTCCAAGATAAGCATGGTCCCACTTGAGCTAAATCCCCAGCCCCCCTTGATAGAGTTATACTCAAGGACAAAATTACATCAACTGAAGACATCCTGGATCTTTGAGAATTGAGTAAAAAAGGTATGGGAAAGGATCATCTGGGGAGGGACAAATTCCCTATCAGCTTAACTCATCCCACCTGCTGTAAGAACATCTTTGCTCATCTTGATATTCTAATCAGTGTGACACCTTCATCTGCATACGATTCTCATCAATAGAAGGTTCTCACAGCCTTAGAATTACCACTGCCCTCTGAGTCATCTGTTACTCCCTAGGAACCCATTAAAGGGTGGCAAGCTTGTAGGGTCTTCATTTTTGTTGCCAAGACCCGCATTGATGAGGTCTAGAACTCTTCTTTAAATCTAATTTCTTATCTTTATTTGCCTTGTGCTGTCATGTTTCACAGGAGAGTAGGACTCACAACAGGGGCCCTGGTAACACCCTCTTTCCCTGTTTCTTATAGGCTAGTGTCCATAGGCTCTCAAGCCACACATGTAAATTTCTTTCATTAAAAACAATCAACTCATCAGGGAGTTGAATTGAATGCAGGGAAAG
This sequence comes from Thryonomys swinderianus, assembly GCA_004025085.1. Taxonomy (NCBI): domain Eukaryota; kingdom Metazoa; phylum Chordata; class Mammalia; order Rodentia; family Thryonomyidae; genus Thryonomys; species Thryonomys swinderianus. The sequence continues at coordinate 72,939 of PVIC010000526.1, read as the reverse complement.
TTAGAGACAGTTAATAATATTAATAACTATGTATCTAAAATATATATTTGTGCATATATAAAATAGTGATAAAGTCTACTGAGAAAACAGAGGAAAAGAAGATATGAAATGTATAGGGGAGGGTTGAGAAGTTTTGGTTTTAATATTTATTTATTTATTATTAGTGCCTGTTTGCAGTACATAATATTTACCTTCTTTGTAGCGAGGTGGTACATGTACATGAGGAGTCTCAGTTCCCTTTTCCCTCCCCTGCCTCCCTCCCCTTTCATCTCTCGATCCCCTTCTCCTTTGAGAAAGTCCTACTTCTTTGCTACCTATTATTTTTCACTTTGCTATGTATTTTTACTCTGGGTTTCTCTCATAAGACAAACCAGGTGATATTTACACTGGTAAATGGGGTCAAATATGAGGTTGAGTATTTAAAGAAGGAGAAGATAACAATATCTGTATAGTGATAGGAATGCTCCAATAGGAAGAGAGAAAAAAACTAATCAGTGGAAAGGGTGGAAAAATTTTACTGAAGCAAATTTTGTGAGGGGTGTCAGGTGGAATATAAGTCCAACAAACACTGTTGATTCATAGTAACAAGAAGAAAAGCAGAGATTAAGGGAACATGCACTGTGCAGTCTGCTGGATGGCTGAACTGAGTATCTTGGATTGTTTCTGTTTTCACAGAGAAGTAGGTAGCACAGAATCCGTGGAATTAAATTTGGGGAAGAACACTAAACTTTTGAGAAGGCATCAGAGGTATAAAATTCTTGAGCAAGAGAGTAGAAAATTGCATGGAGTGGATCAATTTGGTAACATTTCGGAGAGCAGAGGGCCCAGTGGCTTCTCACAGTTTTGCAGAGCAGTACTGTGCTGCCCTTCCAGTCTGTTATAGGTGGAGATCAGGGAATAAATGGAGAGTTGAATCTAACCAAGTCTAGTATTATTCAGGCACGTCTGAGGAGAGGTGGAGCGATAGAGATGAGACTGCTACAAGAAAATTAGTACAAAGTGGACAATGAGATTTAAATTTAGCATGGAATGAAATAAAAACACGAATGTATGAAAGTGACATTGTGGTAAGATCAAGCATTATAGGTCTTCGGGACTTGATGAATCATTATAGTTGAGGAAAAACGGTCAGGAACACTGGAAAGCGTAGGAAAGTGAGAGGACTGAAATGCAGATTACGGAAGCTAGAGAATGGCCACTGTTTGAATTCACAAAGACAAACAAAAACCCAACAACAGCACAAAATCAGGACACCTACTATATTTATTGAAGGAGCACCACAGAGATGATCAAAAGACGACGAGAAGGAAGAACATGAACTGAACTGTTGAAATCACGTAACACTATGGAGAGACAGATGGGTGGACACAGTGATGGGCAGGTCGGGTCCCTTCGCTACGTGAGTTGTGGGGGAGACACGGCAGGAGGGGTCGGGGGGCAGTGCCTGAGAACAGGAGATTCAGAGCCGAGAATGAGAGCAGGGGAGACTCCGTCATATTCAGACAGAAGAACCAGCATGGAAGGGGGATTTCATAGACTAGTTTTGGGATCCAAAAAAATTTCTCATATTCATATGCTTTGTTGACATTTTTCCAAACCTGCAAGTCCTGGGTGGAAATTTTAGATCTTCCTCATTTCCTATGCACCGTGAGAGGGTGGCTAAATTAGGACAGTTGACATATATGCACAGTTTAACTCCAAGTTTAGCAACATTTATTCCTTTTATACACAAATCCATTGGAACTAGGGTGTTCTAAAGTAAACAGGGAAAATATTCATTTTTTCAGCACTTGTCCTAGAAAAGATTACATCACGTGGGTCACGGGGCCTAAGTGAGATCCCTAAATTTCTGTTGCAATGACCATGTAAGGTATATGACCGTGTCCATTTTTACTGATGACTATTTCTCCGTGATTGTCATAAAGTAGAACCCACTAAATATTTGTGTGATGGAATGGATTTATAAGCAAAGACTAGAATACAGATACATAGATACTTAAAGTCTCGCTAACATACGTGACTGCGGCGGGGTGGTAGGTGTGACCTGCTAGCTACAAGGTCCCGAGCACGTGTGCAGAGCGGCCCCCAGACCCTGCGTGTGGGCTTCTTGGGAGCCCTCCGGGGAGCGTCCGAAGGCGCGGCCTGCGCCCGGGCCGGCGGGAGGCGTGGGACCCGGGGCTGGCCACAGGTTTCCTCCAGATGTGCAGAGCGTAAAAGGGTGTGACGGCGAGGCAGACTTGCTGTCCTGGCTTTCCTCCAGCGCGTATTTTATTTTGTTTTTCCCCTTTTCCTCTCCCCTAGCTTACTCTGCGGAGTCGAATCATACCCGATTTTATGCATTTGAGTCTTCTTTCTTTTTTTCTTAACTAGCCATTGTTGTCAATTTTATTTATCTCTCTGAAGAATCAAGCCCTCATTTCTTTAGGGCTTTTTTGGGTATTTTTTAGTCTCATATGTTTTTGCTCTGATTTTTATTTTATTATTTTCTTCTAAGTTTGGTTTGGTTTGGATTTTCTTGTTTTATAGTTTGTAAGATGCAGTGATAGTTTTTATTTGAAAACTTTCTATTTATTTGTTATAAATGTTGGCCATTATAAACTTTTCTTCATTTGTTCCGCTTTTATTATAACACAGATTTGGTATGTTGTATTTATGTTTAAGAAATTTTAAAATTTCTTGATTTCCTCTTTGACATATTAGTTGTTGAAGAACAAATAATTTAATTTTCATCTATTGATTTACTTAATGAAGTTTACCTTGTATATCTCTAGTTTCATTATGTTAAACTCAGAAAAGACACTCAATATGATTTAAATTTTTAAAAGCACTGTTGAAGCTCGCTTTGGGACCCATCAACACTATAGAATGTTCATGTCGGGCGATATTTGTGTCAGGTATGTAGACATTCACCAAACACCACTATGATCAGTGGTCTCCAAAATGACTTCTAATGACCCCCATTTCTTCATTTCCATGTCCTTGAGTGATCTTCCTTTTGCATATGGGTTGAAGTTGCTAACTCTATTCTTACAAATATAATTAAGCAAAAAACATAGCCATTAAATATTAACCTCACCACCAATCACGTGGATCATACTCAGTTAATACTAATGTAACAATTTTTGAGTTCGATCCCTGGTTACCACATACAATGCTGGGCGTGGTGACTCATGCCCACCAGCAATCAATACCACATACCACAGTGCCGGGCGTGGTGGCTCACGCCTGTCATCCCAGCACTCAGGAGGCAGAGGCAGGAGGATTGCTGAGTTGGAGGCTTGCCTGGGCTACATAGTGAGCTCAGGGCCAGCCTGAACTACAAAGCGAGACCTTGTCTCAAAAAAAAAAAAATTGGGAAATTAGAAACCCATGAAAAAGAGTTGCTCATGGCAGATGGTTAGTGCACGTCAAAACTCTGCATGGATGCTCTTCAGATCGCAGCTCGTGTGCCTGGCTTTGGGAGGAGGAGGGGGAGATAAGACAGGATATTACAGTGGTTGATTCTAGGGACTATAGGGGCCTGGGTCTGACTTTGGTCCTGCCATCTATAACTGTATGATTTTAAGATACTAATCTGTTCCCTCTTCAGTATCTTGTCTTTAGGTTTTTCATTCCTCCATACTTCACGAGGTTATTCGAGTTTCAAATGCAGCAGTGTAAGGGAAGCGGCGGCACAGTGTTTCATACACACTAAGTGTTCAGTATGTCCTAAAGTCACGCTTCTCTTGTTCAGGATTGAAAAGGCTTGCAATATTAGAAGGATTGTTTTTTTTAAGTTCTGGTCAAAATATTACCCTGTTTTCCAAAATTTTATAGTTTCGTTGGATCTTAAATTCCAAATAGTAATTTTACAACAACAACAACAACCTCAACAACAACAACAACAACAACAAACCCACAGAACAACTGAGGCTGAGAGACCTGGGATGTCATCTCCGTGGCGGCTCAGTGAGCGGTGCTGTGCTGTGACAGGAGTCCGTGGTCCTTCGAGCTCCTCCAGGGAGCCGGGCTCCCACACTGCCTGGGCCCACTCCCAGGCTGCCCAGTGTCTTGATAGGCACAGTCAGGATTTATTTTGAATTATGTCAAAGAACTTTTCCCACGATACAGATTTTTTTTTTTTTGCAGCAGCAGCTTGATAAAGTATAAATGACTTATATAAAATTGCACCTATGTAACATTTCAACCCACTTGGAAATGTTATCTAGCTCTTGCAGGCAGTTAAATGAGATTTTCTGCATTCCATGTTATGCCTAAAACATTGTAACCGAGTATTGCACCCGATCTGTAAAATAACATGTAATACAAAGTAAGTTGGGGGCTGAATTTTCAGAATCAGAGTTGACAATTTCTCATTCTCCAAACATATTTAATTTCCTATTTGAAATAGTAAGTGAAAATTCATATTAAACACACAATAGAGACAGTAACAGTAAGTGTGATCATTATGAAGGACAGTTATCTGGGAATCTGGGCCAGATGCCGAAACCAGAGAGACCACTTTCATCGGGGAAAACAACAGAATTTCTGTAAGCTCAGAGTTTCTTTATAATCATTTTAGTATGCTCATGCACTGATTTTTTTTTAAAACTAATACTTTGTGAGTTAACAGCAGAATTGAGAAAGTGACAGGTGAACAGAATATGTGGGGCTATTATACAACTACCTTACTAGTAATTTAAACCAACAGCAACTAACAGCACCCTAGCTAGACACAGCGGCGTGTGCCTGGAGGGCTAAGCAGGGGCAAGCGGATTACAGTTTCAAGTTTACCTGAGCGACTTAGCAAGAGACTGTCTCAAAGTGGAAGATAGGAACTTCAGTGCCCAGCACCACACACACGCACACACACACACACGCACGCACACTCACACACGCGCACACACACACACGCACATGGACACCTTCTCATAAGATACATTTTCTTCCAGTGAATCATTGTCAGTTTACATGTTCCATGCCTAAATAGAAGGGATGTAATAATTTACAGTCAGACAGAAAAGAACTTTTCACTAAAAACTTACTCAGGGTCAGTCCACGTATAAGTTCCCTGAAAAAGAGACAGTGCCAGTACTGGCTATATAAATAGTTGCTTAATCATAATTTTTTTAGTAACTCAACATTTTTCATACCTGTATAAGGCTTTATTTCCAAGGAAAGGTACTGTGAAATAATATAATAAGACCTATATTTATAGGGACATTTCAGAAGACCTGAAAAAATTAGGGGAAGATATCTTAGGGATAAAGGAGGGAAAATTGCCTCTCTACCAAATCTTTTGCTAAGAAAAAAATTTCAAATATAGTTTGAAAGATTCTAAAATGAGACTGATGGCTCCTCCACCTAGATTCTATAATTAGCACTTAGTACTATGTCTGCTTAACCACACGTCTGTCTTTGCCCCTCAATATCCAACAGTCCTGGTGCTCGAATGCATTTCAGAGTGAATTCCAGAATTAGTACTTTCCATCCTACACAATTCAGCATGGATACACTTAATAAAGTTCCACATTGTTCTTGTACCTGCTAAGATACAATTTGCATATCCACGGTGAAAAGCATCCATTTTATCTGAGACGTTTGAGTGGGTCTGACAGTTGCACAGCGCGGACCCTGTTCAAGACTGAGCATTATCACAACTGCGGAAAGTTCCCTCCCAAGTTCATACCTGCTTCAGCCCCAAAGGGATCGTTCAAATGCTATATTTCTCCACTGATTACTTTGCTTTTTTTCTGGAACTTGGTATAAATGAAGTCTTGTATCTTCCTCTGAATCTGGCTTTCGTCACTCAGTATAATACCTATACTCATTCATGTAATTTTCATTGCATCAGCAGCTAATATAAAAGATTATTTTAAGAACCTCCACTAATTATATCTCATACACACTTTCTCTGTTCATGGATAAAGTCAACCTACAACATTGCTAAAACTAATAGAAAAATAAAAACCATAGGCAGGTTTTTTTGCGAAGTTTCCTTCCGTGTGTAAGGGTCTCTTTTTCTCACAGAGTTGACAATGGACACTCTGTCTTCCTCTTTGCTCCCCGAGTAGTTTGGGGTTCACTTATCACCCACAGTGGCTGTGGAAACATGCTGGGAGGAGAGGAGAAGCCTGAGCGCCGTGGTCACATGCTCTGTCACTAAGACGAGGCCGTAGCCGAGAGACGTAAGTGTCTTGATTGCACGAAGCACTTCGTTTCTTCTGGCCCTGAGCTGCAGACAGCTGTGAAAAGCAGGCTCGACAAAGCCCTGATGCCCGCTGAGCGCGGGCATCTCCGTGGCAGGGGTGAAAAAGCGAGATAAGCAGCCAATCGCTCACTGTAACATCATGGATATGAAACAGCTCCGGTGAACGCTGAGGCTGCTATTAAAATATGTGCCTATGCCAACAATGTAAAGAAGACTTGGGGAGACGATTAACATATTAAATTATATATAAAATATGTAATGCACATGAACAGCAGGGACGTGATGTATTTGACCCAATCAAGTTAATGCTGGGGCACATAGTCTGCCCTGAAAAGCAGAAAGCAGAGGGGAAAGAAATAGGAAAGAACCGGAAGAAAACGTCCTCTGAGAGGTTATCTTGACCTTGGTGAAGACTTTTCACTAAAGACTTTCCTCTACAAACAGAAGGAAACAAAATAATAAAAGTAACATATGAAATGAGACAAAAAACTCAGGCACTTTTATTAAGCAGACATAAAATTACTCTTAATATTTGTTATGATATCCTCTCATTTGCCCGGCTTCTCTTGTGAGCCAAGAACACGGGCAGGTGTGTGCAGTGCTGGTGTAACAAGGGCCTACTCTTCCAAATCACCTTTTCTGTGCTACTTTAACCCCTCGGTGTCTACTGGCTACACTAGCTTCCATACCATACATCTATATGTCCAACTATGAATCTAAACTTACATTTAATAGCCAATATTTTCAAAAAAGGAAGCTAAACATATTTTTAAAAGATTACTTATTGCCAAATTCATTGATTGTGATATAGAGTTATGATCTAACAAGTAACTGCCTTTCACAATACAACTATGAGAATGAGTGAATTTCTTAGTAGGCATTTTCTTCTTAGTTCAGATTTGCTAACTATAAGTCTATTAGGAAAAGATAGAGGGCCTCTATTTCTCTTCTATTTCTTTTCTATTCTTTTTGTCATTAAACTTTGTTCAGACCACTCTTTCAAAATTAACTACCCCATATACACCATGCCTTTGATAAAATGCCAAAATAGTTGATGGTATTAAATATTTTTACTATTACTTGATAGAACTAATACTTTTATTGTTCTTGCAAGACACTACCAAAAAAGAAAAGTAATGTTGACTTATTTCTAATTCTGCAAAAATTATCTTCCCACCAAAAGTGTTGAAACATCATACTTCAAATATAGTCAGATTAGAGATTTAGCTTTTGTGTTCAAACCTTAAAATGTTATCCACTATATCCATGGTGCCCAATCAAGTCTCAAACTTCATTTGTAATGAAGTTGTTTGAAAAATGTGTCTTTTTTTCTATATCTTGAACGTATGATGTATTATATTTAACTGACTATATCATGAGTTTTCTCATAAAGATTGATGAATGTATTATTAACCAGTTGGTACTATAAAGGGTTAAAGAGTGAAAATATTAAAACCTGAATTATCAGTTTAAACTGTTGTATAGTGAAAACTGCACAACAAGCTGGTGTATGTATTGCAATTTTGTCAACCTATGTTTATTATAGTACTAGATAGCATCACAAATATTTCATAAATAATTACATTCACAAATTATTTTTTCTTGAACTACAGTAAGCATCAGTTCCTTTTCAATCATTGCACCTTTTTCTTTTTAATTAGCCTTGGCAGAGGAGAAAAGTATAAGAGACTCATCAAATTGACATTTCTGGAATTGAATATAGTAGTAAAGAAAAACTTTGGAGTAGAGACACCAGGCAAAGGCAAAGTAGTGGAGAAAATTACTTGAAACAAAATTATGACCAGCCAGAAGTCAGTGGACACAAATATTTGTGGCCTCAAGGAATGCTTGTTTTTGAGACAGGCTCTTGTTTTGTAGATCAGGCTGGCCCTGAGCTCACTATGTAGCTCAGGCTAGCTTTGAATTCAGCAATCCTCCTGCCTCTGCCTCCTGAGTTGCTGGGATTATAGGTGTGAACCACCACACCCAGCAATACAAATCTTTCAAGGAAATTAGCAAGTTTAATTACAGATGAGAAAACCTCTTTAAGAGTTAATTTTGTATCCTGCTATGGTACCAAAGTTCACTGTTAATTCTAGGAGTTAATTTGATGTTAATTGGAAGTATATTAAATGTAATCTGTATTAACTACTAAAGAACAGATGAAACTATCTAGAGAATCTATCACCCCTTTCCTTTCTCTCTCTTGGGTTTCATTCTCCTGCACTCATCTGCCGTTATGAGGGCAGCCAGCAGTCCTCCTGCCTCTGCCTCCCGAGTGCTAGGATGTCAGGCATGAGCCACTAAACCCGGCATTTGTGGTGTGTGGTACTGATTGCCGGTGGGTGTGAGTCACCATGCCCGGTATTGTTGTATGTGGTTACCAGGGATCGAACCAGGGACCTTGCACTTGCTAGGCAGGCGGCGAACCACTGAGCTAAATCTCCGGCTCCTGTCAAATGGTTTTTCTACATCTATGTAGTGAATTATGTGATTTTTGTTCTTGCTTCTGTTGATGTGATATATTTGCTGACTTGCATTTGTTGAACCATCCCTGCATTCCTGGTGACCATGCTGTGTAATCTTTCTGATGATGTGCGGCTTTCTGTTTGCCGATATCTTATCGAAAATATTTACATCTACATTCATTAAAGAGATTGATCTATTGTTCACTTTTTGCTTGAGCCCATTTCTAATTTTAAGATACTGCTTGCTTCCAGGACTGACTTGGGGAGTATAACTTCCCCTCAAATTTCATTAAAGAGCTTGAGGAGCATTTGGTGAGATCTTTTCTAAAGTTCTTATGGAATTCAGAAGTGAAGCCAACAGGATCTGAACTTTTCTTTTTTTAAAAAAAATTTTATTGTGAAATAGGTACATTTTATATACACATCAGGATCACACTCAACATTAAGAATTTGTACCAGTATATGACACTATTTGATTCTCATTTTTCCCATCCCCCTACCTGCCCTACACCCCCCCCCCATATGATCTGAACTTTGCTTGGTTCACAGACTTGTTTTTTTTCTTTTTACTTCTTCTCCAATTTCACTTATATTAGATGATTCAGAAATTTTGTATCTTTTGATTCAGCCCTGGAAGTTCTTATGTACTTAGGACTGTATCAGTTTCCCTGAATTTTCCATTTTATTAGAGTACAAGCTCTTAAAATTGTTACTAATCTTTTCTATTTGTGCAGAACCTGTGGTGATTTTGTCTTTTTTGTTTCTAATTGCATGAATTTGGGTTCTTGTCCTCTTCATTTTGATATAGTTGGCTAAGGATTTATCTTTCATTTAATCTCTCAGTGAACCAATCTTTAACTCATTGATTTTTGAGTGCTTTAAAGATCTCAATTGCATTAACTTTTTCTCTGATCTTTATAATTTCCTTCCTTACATTGGCAGCTTTGGGTTTAGATTTTTCTTTCTTTTGTAGATACTTGTGGTGTGTCATTAGATGATTTATTTGCACTCACTGCTTTTTTTGTTTGTTTGTTTGTTTTACATGGGAATTCATTGCTACAAGTTTCCCTCTTAGGACGATTTTCATAGCATCCCATATGTGCTAGTATGTCCCACTGGTGTTATCCTTTGGTTACAGGAACTAATTCTTTCATTAATTTCATCTGTGACCCCCTGATTACTCACTCAAGAGAGCATTGTTTAATTCCAGGTGTCTGTGTGGTATCCTTTGCCGCCGAATTCCAGATGCATTTCTCGATGACCTGATAACATGCATGAGGTCATTTCAGTTCCTTTGCATTTGTTTAACCGTACTCCACGGAGTAGTATGTAGTTGCTTCGGAAAGTCCGTGTCATGCTGAGAAGAACGTGTTTTCTGTTGTTGTTGGGTTGAATGTACTGGAGATTTCTATTAAGTTCATTTGTTCAAAATCTTGCTTCAACTCGGATATTTCCTTTTGATTTTTGTCCAGTGATTTGTCTGTGACAGTAGGATATTGAGTCCACCATTACAATTGTATTGGTGCTTATCTGAATTTTCATAACCATTAATCTTTGTTTTATGAAGTTGGATATGCTGGTATTTGGCGCACATATATTTATAATTGCTATGACTTCCTCTCGAATTGTTCCCTCAACCAGTATGTAATTACCTTTCTTTCTTCTGATCAGCCTTGTCTTAAAATCCACTTTAACACATGTTTTTGCTTGTGAAATAATTCCTCTCTAAACTAAATGGCCTAGGGTCAAATCGCTAAGTACTGCTTATTTTATTTCCTGTATTTTTCAAATGTACATATTTTACTGCGCAGCGGCAGTTTCTGCCTAATTCAGAGTATTACAGGGATTTCTGATTCATCGCTGTGCCCAGCCCTCCAGTTATGCACCCTCACCGCCCCCCCCCCGCCCCCCGCCTATCTGCTCATTTCATTCCCCTTCTCCACCAAGCAGCCTCGGGCTCCCTAATGCCTTCAGTCCTTCTAATCCCTGATCTGTGCTGCTCTTTAGTTTCATGCTTTGTACTTTCTAATCACCTTCGTACAGCCTGTGGCCTTCCTTTTGCTTGTATTCTGGTCCCCTTTCCTTTCTCTGCTCCATCCCACATAGACTGCAGGATCGATCTCAGATAGTAATCAAACCCTCACATTGTGCTCAGAACACGGCCCTTAAGTCTATGTATCACTGTACCATGATACAGTTGGTTTAGCATCTTCTCATGTATGATCTAATTTCTCCAAGATGATATTTGACTTAGTAGTTTTTAAATGAACTTTGTTTCCTAATAATGTTAGATTTATAGGAAATTTGCAAAGAGAGTACAGATAATTTTTGTAAAACTCCCACCAATTTTAATTTCCCTCATTAATCATACATTTTTGTGGTGCATTTGTCAAGATAAAAAAAGTAATATTTCTATATTGCTATTAACTGAACCCTGAACTTTTCTTGGATTTTGCCAGTTTCATCACTAATGTCATATTCTGGGATAAAATAGAGGAGATGACGTTGTGCTCACTTGTTAGGTCTCTAGTTTCATTTGATCCACAGCAGTTCATCAATTTTTTTGTGATTCAGTCAATATTTTTAACTGACCATTTGAATTAAAAAAAGAAATAAAACAGAATTAAAAACAGAAATAAACTAGAAAATAGACAATGAGTTGTAGTTTTGATAATACTGCTCAGTTTACCCAGCTTTGTTTTCTAACCGTTACACAGAATTTGCTGATTTGCCTGCACAAAATATATTTGGCTTTAGTCTGTTATGTTTGTTTTGGACTTTGCATTGGCTACTTCTGGCTTGTGCGTCTCTTCCAGGTCTCTGGTTCCATAGTTGATTCCTGGATGGCTCAGATCCCAGAATATGGCTAATGGCCTCAAGTGTAAGAAGCTGACACATGTCATGAGCACTCTTCAGTGTGACCTTGACCAGTAAGGAGAGATTCCAGAGCCCTGCCCTGCTGGCCCCATGTGAATGCCGTAGACTGCGTGTTCGCATGACGAGAGCACATCGGACCCTTGTCAGTATTTTGCACCTTGAGCACCTCGCTGACACAGAGCGGGTAGGCATGTCACAGAGCACCCCAGTGCGCCGGACAAACTGCTTCTAAGAGTAGAGCCTGATGGACGAACTGTGACTTTGAGTGGGTCACGCAGCTTGGGGCTGTGCCTCCGTGGTGTGCGTACAGCCCCGAGCTCAGTAACTCACTGCTGGGTCTGAGGGAACAGCAGAAAGAGGACAAGGGAAAGAATCCGAGAAGCAACTGCCTGCTGCTCGTGGATGGTGTTCATTCGTCTACAGACTAACCCGAGCCCTGCGAGTGACAGCATCGTCCAGACGAGCCCCGTACAAAGAATCTGCGGCTTGGATGCCTAATTTTTTCCCCTTGGAGTCGTCAGTGATGTATGGCCTGCCCTAAAAGCAATGAATGAAAAAATTAGTTGGGCTAACTGGACACAGAAAGTAATTTTTAAAATTTACTAACAATATCCCAATAGACTTTTTACATTATCCCTTTTATAACCCTTCACTAAAGTACAATTTAGATAAATCACATCTTTGAAAATACCTGTAGCTGAGAAATACAATAACAAAGATTACAGGTTTTTTATGAACGCCATCCCCAAAGAGTTACAGCCAAATTATTTGGAACCTATGGGGAAAATAAAACTCAGGGTTGCATTTATATGTAATTTTATTTGCCCCGAGGCCAGGCTGACTACAGAAAAGTGAAGCCTGATGTGGGACCCAAAGCTTTTCTACTCAGGTTCTGTGATGACTTTGGCCTATACCTGTCGGCACAGTGACTGGTACATGCTTCGCAGCTCAACGTTTAGACATTGTGATTACATGGCAGACAAATCAAGAGCCACTGTGGAGATCTTGAGCATCCTCACAAGACCAGCAGCTCACTGCTGTCTCGGGAGCACGGTGGTCTCCTGTGCCCCTCGCTGCCATCGCTGCCCTGCACAGGACGCTCCTGCGGCTCAGCGGTCAGGGCGGAGCCTCCCGCAGCCCGATGGCGACAGGCAGGACCAGCGGCGGCGAAGCCACCGGAGGGAAGTTGTGGAGCACGGCTGTGTCACCCCAGGCTCTGAGAATTACCTGAATTCTGCGGTGAACTTGTCATACCTGAGGGTGGAAAAAGGTCATGCTTTCTAAGACCACAGCGAACTTTTAATGGCCAAATGACTCTTAGACTTGTTTTGAGGGAAGGGAATCACCTTTCAGGTTAGCCAGTAGCAGTAAAACAAGACAGTTCGATCTTCTTCACTCTGACCCAGGCTGTGCCAGTACGGTCTCTTCTTAGCTGGGGCAGGAGCGTTGCGAATGCCCCTTCTGGGAGCTTTTAGCCTTGGGGTAAACTTTTCCTGGAAGAGTTGTCCCGCTTGCCCTCTTTCAATAGAATTCACGTCATTTCACAGTTACATGCGGAACATTTAATAGCCTCGCTGAGCTATAATTACTGCGCAGCACACCAGACATAAGTTATGCAGTTTGATGAATTTTATCCTATGTATACATCGGCAAACCCTCGACCACAACACATAACCAGCCTTGCCACCACCCTCAGCGGCTGACTTACTGCAGCTTTTCCACACCTTCCTGCCCCCAAGCGAACACTGGTCAGGCTTCTGTTTCTCTAGAATCATTTGCATGTCATAGTTTTTAATAGATGGAATCACGGATGCGATGCTTTTCTCCTTTGCGTGTCCCCCACTGTAATCATTTCGGAACTTATCCAGCAGCCTGTCTCTTGTTTAGATGCTCAGTTTGTTTAACCGTGTGTCCGTTGACAGACAGTACCGTGGCCTGTGTCTAGATGTCCCCGAAGCCTGGTGCAGTCACAGCTGGGCTCTTCCAGAGGAGGCTGGATCTAAAGCATATGCTGCTGGGATTGAGGTGGTTTCTACATGAGTCTGTTGATTATTTGGGCCCAACTCTAAGCCCAGTAGCCTGGATAGAGTATGGAAGGGGTAGAGAGAAGCTGCTGGAGTTGCTAGGACTTGATGCTTGCTGATTTTGCTGTCTTCCGTGTGCTCTGAAGAGTTTCTTTTCTGTGCTGCCTGTCTGCCGCACCACCCTGCTTGGAGCCAGCTGACTGTCGGCAGAAATCTCTATGAACTGTAAGCCAAATAAAACTTTCCTTCTTTAACTTTGGGTGCTGGGTATTTTGTCTCACCAAAGAAAAAAGTAACTAAGACAGATAACATGTAAATTTGGAGGGTGGCTAATTGTTTAAAGCTCTTTATATATTCCAGGTAGTAGCCCTTGTCTGAGATACACCTAGTAAGATTTTTTCCCCAAATTACTGCTTGTCTTTTCTCTCTGCCAATGGTTTCTCTTGCTGTGCAAAAGCTTTTTAATAGGATATTAACCCATTTGTGGATTCCTTCTGCTGGTTCTGGGGCTATAGAGGTTTTGTTAATAAAGTCTTTCCTTGCCGGGCGTGGTGGCTCACGCCTGCCATCCCAGCACTCGGGAGGCAGAGGCAGGAGGGTTGCTGAGTTCAAGACTTGCCTGGGCTACATAGTGAGCTCAGGGCCAGCCTGGACTACAAAGTGAGACCCTGTCTCAAAAAAAAAAAAGAAAAAAAAAAGAAAGAAAAAAGAAAGTCTTTCCTTAAGCCAGTGTCTCTAAGAGTTCTACCTAACCTCACGCCTGTCATCCCAGCACTCGGAAGGCAAAAACAGGAGGATTTCTAAGTCTGAGGCTACACAGTGAGCTCAGAGCCACCCTGAACTACAAAATGAGACCCTGTCTCAAAAAATAATAAATAAAAATAAATAAAAAGGACTGAAGACTGTGGTGCAGTGGTAGAACACTGTTAGGTTTGATTCCTAGTACTCTCATACACAAAGAAATTTGTGAAAACCTTAACTCTTCCAAAAGAAGAGAAAAAAGGAAAAAGATTTGAGTTCTGTTGCACAAAAATGTGTTTACCTAGCACAATATTCTGCTGTACACTTAAACTTTTGATATGAGGGTAGATTTCATGTTTTGTGTTATTTTGCCACAGTTAAGATCTTTTAAAAACTCAACAATTCCACAGAAAATGGTAGAATTAATGGAAGAAAAGATATAAAAAGATCTTTTTGATTTAGTTATTTAAAAAATATGCTCAGATACAAAATCAAAACTATGGCTCATAAAATTTTAAAAACTGATCATTGAACTTCAACAAAATTATGTATTCCTGCTTCTTAAAAGACTTAAAATATAATAAACTACCAGCTGAAAGAAAATATGATCAAATCACATATCGAATAAAAGATTTGCATCCTAAGCATATTAAGAACTATGAAAACATAAGAAAAATTTAAAAGAATATTTGGATATTCCATTTAACAAAATATACTGATGGCAAAAAGCTCATAAATATATACTCTAAGACAATCAAATGCTACTATACACTATAATTTATTGAATTTAAAATTCTCACCATGCAAACTGGTGGTTAAACTGGGGAATAACTAAAACACTCATATACTGCTGGTATATGTGAAAGGATATAGCTATTTAATATTAAACTCAATACAGGTGTTGCAAGGTGCTAAATCACCCAGGAAAAGACACATTCTTTTTTCTTTTTTTTTTTTTGAGACAAGGTCTCGCTTTGTAGTTTAGGCTGGCCTTGACCTCACTATGTAGCCCAGGCAAGCCTCGAACTGAGCAATCCTCCTGCCTCTGCCTCCCAGTGCTGGGATTACAGGTGTGAGCCACCATGCCCAGGATTGTGGCATGGGATACCGATTGCTGGTGGGTATGAGTCACCACACCTGGCCTTGTTGTATGTGGTTACTGGAGATCAAGCCAGGTACCTTGCACTTGCTAGGCAGGTGCCGGAACCACTGAGCTAAATCTCTGGCCCAGAAAAGACATTCTTTAGGTAATCAGTTGTAGCCAGCCTGTTTCCATGCCCTCCAACTCTACTAGAAACTCCAATCTATTACCCTGACTGGGTGATTCCTTTTGTCTCTTGGAAACTTGTCTACTGTCTTCCTTCATAGCACATCTGGATCTCAGTAAACTCTTGTCCTTTCTACATTTTTTGGTCTAGCGGGGAAATCCTATACATCACCGTCACCACCTGCCCTCCATACACCATCTTGCATGGCACATAGTTACAAGGGTACAGGACTAATCAGTTATGGTGCGTGTCTGTACAGAACTGTGATGATAGATACACGAAGGATATCAAATGATTTTATCAACCATATTTTGCATAAGTAAAGTGATTATATAATGTGCTATTCTTTTTCTCTGTCCAAGAATATCTAGAACTTCTACAGCACTCATTGCATATCAGTTATTAACTCATCACCACAGTCTTGTGGAATGTGAACTATTACTATATTGATTTTATAAATAAGAAAGGTTAAATAATTTGACCAAGTTTCCTCATCCTTAAGTAGCAGTGCTAGGTTTTAATTAAAGCAATCTGGTTGCAAAGGCTATGCTATTAATGGTTATGTGAAGGGCCTCTAAGACCACAAATTTAGTGGATTATTGCCTTGTACATTAATCATTAGCTATTTCACGTATCATATAATACCTCTGTGTGGTCACAGTGAAATGAATATTTTTGGATTCCTTTCAACCCATTTTGGATTGCAGCATAACTAATGGAACATAAAGATTACATAAAACTTCATTTATTTTTAATTCTTCCTTCAATTATTTGTTACTTTATTTTAATTTATAAAGGCAGTGCAGTGTGACTTAGAATGCACAGCTACGACTGGTTTCCTCCACAAAGCTGGTACAGTGAGGAATACTGAAACCCAGGGAGCCACTGCTTCTCCTTCATTGAATTCTAAACACCACCCTCTGGCCATCCCTTCCGCCTTCGTCCTAAGAGTGGTAGAAAAGAAAGTAACTAACCCCCAGAAGATCTCTGATGCTCTTTGCAAGAGCACTACCATGTTGGATCTCCCAGCTTGACCTTTACTCACGTTCCCCTCTTTGTGTCATTACGGGTTCATAAATATGTACTACGTGTCAGCTTGTGATGAAGATGAGAGTGACTTTTGCAATAGGCGTGAGTGTGAAGAGCCACTAACATGACTCAGCACTGTGTCAGTCGTTCTTGTCAGTCACACGCTGATCCAGGAGGAGGCACCTGGGCTGTGTCCACACCCTTTAAATCCCAAGCGTCTGATGTATTTGCAGCTGTTGTTCTTTCTGTGCTTTCACTGCTCTGATACTCCAGCATCATTTTTTTGGCCTGTGACATACGTGCTGTGAGTGTAGGCTTGTCCTGACCGCCCTTTCCTGTGATCTTCAATAAATGTGGGTGCTTGCCACTTGCTCCTGGTGTAGACAACGAAATTCTTTCCTCATTTCCATAAGGCCCTGGACCATGTCTGCCTATTTTGTGGTAACAAAACTATAAAAACAATGTGCAACAAACACTGTGGAAATCACTAAGACTACTTCCTCTTTCTTAGCAATATTTCAATTTTGTTTGCTGGGATTGTCTCTTCTTCATTAGAGAGATGAAATCAGGTTTCTGTAGCCACAGGTCAGGCATGTGGCCGGAGCTACTTATTTTATTCTGCTCTTACCAGACTCCTTGTTCCTGGATGATTTGTGTGGTTTTTGCTTTTGAGCCTATAGAGCAGCACTGAACCCTAATCATAAATAAGTTTTATTTCTCAGCTCCAATAGTTTCTGATTGTTTTACTTGTTGCTTAGCAAAATTGCTTTCTAGGAAAAAACAATCAACACCGGTCAACAAAATTATATGAGGATAAATTAGAGGCGGTAATAGCCATATGCTTTTATGTATGTGGTCTCAGAAAACTTAGACTAGTACAAATTTTATTACATTTGAGCATCCTAATACAAAAATAACCAGCTAAAAATTCTTTTAAATTATAAGAAAACAAACCAAGTAAAATCATAAGAACATTTTTTTTATTGCTTGGAATTTAAAAAAATAAAATATGAAAATTTGTCTAGGACACTGAAAATTACAACAGCAATGCAGTTTTACCAGACAAATGCAGAAAATTGCTTTATAGAGCCCGTTATTTTGTTAGTCTTCAATAATGCTGACTCATAGTGTGATTGATCAATTTGCAATTCTGTGTCAACACCAGTAGAGCTATTTTTGAAGTCCACACTGCAAGGAAAGAAAAATACAGAGAAAGAGCTGTAAAATTGTGAACAAATATTAAATTAAGAGCCTTTTCCATTTTCTGCAACATAATACTACGTATAATAGCTTCTGTATTATTGTAGAGTAAGAAGTTGGGTTGATGTATGTATTTGTCAGGCTAATTATGAAGACACATTAGTTAAGGAGAAAGGAGCTCTTAATCTTCAAGATACTAATTAAAGAAAATTAAAGAAAGAACCAAAAACTCTTTAATCTACTATTTTTAAAACTTTTGTAACTTCAAGAAATTATTTCTGCTTTGCATTGTTTTGAAAATTGTATTGCTTACGATTCTTTTCTACCTAGCAATTTAAATAAAACTTCTTAAATCAGAATTAATTAGATAAGTAAATAGGAAGGTAAACTATCCCTGCAATCAGGAAACAAAATGAAAACTGTGTAAAAGTGCTAATAAAAATACAACAGGATTCTACGAGTGCACTCAGGAGAGAGATGGTGGCTTACGTATAGTCCCTTCTTTATACAAATGAGGAGGGGACTAGAATGCAAGACAATCAGAATTGCTGGGACACAGCTCTTCCAAAATAGGTTTCCAATTTGTGCAGCCAAAGGAATAACGTTATTTTCTCTAAAGGCTCATGAGGAACTGCAGGTAATGAAGCAGTAGATAAAATAAAATAGAAATGTAAATGAAAGAGAATGGTTTGTATTTGGAGCACTAAAACCAACTAACTTGATTTAATAATTTGTTTGGGGGAAATCAAATAGAATTGCAAAGCAATAGAGTAGCTTCAAAAACTGACCTACATTTTACTTAAGAAAGCAGGCAAGGAGTGGGTAGCAAATTCTACCCATTTTTTTTTCAGACTAAGTTTTATCACTAATAAAATAAGAGGATGGAAGGAAAGGTTGCCACTGTTAATAATAGCAAAATTTAAAATGATAATGATGGGTGATTTTTATTTCAGGTTTTGTTTTTAGACAGGGTCTCACTTTGTAGTTCAGGCTGGCTCTGAGCTCACTATGTAGGCCAGGCAAGCCTCAAACTCAGCAATCTTCCTGTCTCTGCCTCCTGAGTGCTGGTATTACAGGTGTGAGCCACCATGCCCAGCTGTTTATCTCGGTTTTAAACATGTCTTAAGATCATGATCATATATGATCATATGATCTTATGTGGCCTGAAAGGCCTCACATATTTACTGCCTGATTCTTTATGGTAAAAGTTTTCTCACTCTTAGTCTGAAAGACAATATTTGAACTGCCTGTCCCTTAGTTTTTCCATCTGCAAGAGAATTCGAATGAAAATCAGTAGAAAAAATGCTTGGAAAGTACCTGAATAGGACAAACTCTTGTCAGGACAGTCCGCACAGTTATAAGAGAAATTCTTTTCAGCAGTTTGTTGCTCCTGTCTTGTAGTTCAAGTTTAACCTGTGTAACAGTGTTTTATTCTTTTCCTTTCTAATAATCTCAAAGGCACAAGCATTAACTAAGCCTCATGGCACATATCATCTCTACATTGCACATACAAAAATTAGTGCGGTGAGAATTTAAATGCCTTTTTAAGGATGGTGGTAAAGAAGAGGAATGAAGGATAAAGCTGTTCTTTGAGTCAGTGGTTACCGCTCTGACTACCCCAGCTCGGTCACACAGTTCGGCTTCTTGAGAACTGACTCCGCTTCTGTTTTCTGTCATGTGGCAAAGATGAGAGGACTGTACTGATGGAGGCTACACACGTGCTTCAACAATGACAGTCACTCAGACTCATCCGCCATGGAAAACTTCACCGACAACCTTTAATTTAGAATGTGCAGGTCTGGTTAGGACAGAATAAAACAAAACATAATTTTAGAGAAAATTGAAACAGAATAAAGAAGCTCAGAATGTAGCAAAACTGCTCTTTCTTTCTGAAATGTTAACTGTTATTAAAGCAAAGAAAACACCAATGTATACTGAGTCATGGGATAAGAAAACATACTATTATAGGTAGGAGAGCTAGCTAGACGTGTGGTAGGTACATAGATGAGGACCGGCCCTCAAAAGCTTGCAAGAAAGGGGACCTTCGTTAAAGGTCAGCGGGATCGGAAGAGAAAACTACCCCTTCCGGACAGCAGTGGCCGACAGGCCTCACTCTCCTCCTGCAGTGGAGGGTCAAGGCCTTGACCCACCTGGAAAAGCCTCCTAACTAAAACCCTTGTACATTTTCTACATGACTTGATTTCTTATTGGATCCCGATCTAGTCAGTTTTACCTGCACAGCTATACTTGTTGTAATCTTATGGGTGATCACGGTTTTGTCCAGTTTGTGATGTCTCACTGTGCCAGTATTTCCTAAGCAACTGTATTTCAATGTTACCAGTTGACTGTAATTTTGTTCCACCTTAACCCTGCCTCACCTTGTGGCTTTGCTTCATAAAAGCCCTCTGAAAATTGAGGTGCGTGGGTTACCCACCATTCAGGGTTTCCCCTTCCATCTCTCTTGGTCAGAAGTTTTCTTTCTCAATACAATTTCCCACGGTAAGACCCATCATTCCTAAAATTCATTCTTTGATTTTAGAGAACACGAACTTGCGTTTCAGGTTGGGAGTCTGCTCCCCTGTATTGATACTTTTATAATTTTTAATTTACTGGAATTTTAATTTACTGGAAATTTTCTGTATGAGTGGAGTGAAGCTGCCAGATCTCCAGGAGAGAAGAGGAAGATCTGGAAAGATTACGCCTCTCCTTGTGCCTGAAGCACATTCTCTCTCAATTTCTTAAATTCTGTTCCTCTGTCCGCAGACAGCGCAGGGCCTGGACCTTCCGGGATGTCTTCCGCTTTAGATGGCTTCTCACGCCTCCCCGTGTTCTTCCTTAAATTCTGTTAAACCTTTTTCCTGGATTCTCGAAGTCTATACCTTGGGCCACTAACTTCAGCGTCATCAGCTAAAGACTTGATAGAAACGCACATTTTCAGACATCCTATGGAGACCGAATAAGAAAGAGACACAGTCCAAGGGCCGCCGGGTAAGCTAAAGACAAGACGAGGCGAGACGAACCCCAGGCAAAGAAGCGCAAGGGACGAGGGGCCCGAGCGGGCGGAGGCCGGAAGCCCAGCGGCCGCAGCATGCCCGGGTCGGCCTGTGCCCCCGCGCGCTGGGCAGCGAGGCCTCTCCCCGCCGGCCCCGCCCCTGACGCCCGCCGCCGCCCTGTGCCCCTCTTCGGGACAGGAGCCCGGGGAGGCAACGCTGCTCCCGCCGCCCCAGGCCCGAAGCCCCGCGCCCACACCGGGGTGCTGGCCCGGGCTGCGCGGAAGGCCGCAGGTGCTTGCGGTGTGCGCTGGGAGGGGCGGGCCACGTCGTCCGTCCGTCCGTCCGCGGGGCTTCCGCTTGGCCCCTGGTCCTGGCGCGGCGCCTCGGCCGTGGGGGAGGGGCGCCCCGCCCACCTGCTCCCTTCAGTCATGAATTAGGGAGGCGGAGATTCAAATAAAGATGGCTGGCTTGGGGAAAAAAGGGAAAAAAAAGACAAAGCTGCTGGGGGCATCGGAAATGAACGCCCGTGGGGTTTTGTCTCTGCCTCTTGCCACTGAGGACTAGGGCGCCTCCCGTCTGCCGCCTCCGCCCCGGGCGCTCCGCAGCCTCCGCTCTCTGACTCCATCCGGGGCCTCCGCGCTGGGCGGGGCTCGGGATGGCGGCAGCACTGAGGAGGAAGTAAAGGGCCCTGCGTGGTTTTCGTCTTAAGTGCGAGGTGGGCGAGGCGGCTCCTCGGGGCCCTGTGGGCCCGGTCCCTCTGCCTGCTCACTTCGGACACCGGGTCACCAGGCGCCTTCTCACATACGGTTTCTCTCTTTTTACTTTGTCTTTATAATGACTAAACTCTGACGGCAGAGGTAAAGGCCGCTTTTAGTAAGATTCCCCATTAATTTCTTTAATTCAGCTTAAGATCTTATTTTACCCTTTTTCCTGCTTGTGGCTCCTTCCCCACACCTGATGGTCTCTCCAAGGGCTCCAAGTGTACTTTCTTTCTTTTTTTTCGTTTTTAAATTTCTCATGAGGCTAAGAACACACCAAATTTGTACTTAGTAGTAGGTCTGGACAACTAATAATACAATAAAATGTATTGTATATATTTTGATTTTCCTAGAAACATAGCAGATTATTTTAGAAAATGATACTATGCATTTTCTATCAGTAAGCCCTTAAGAACCAGTGCAGGTTGGGGGACAGATTTAGATTGGTGGTTCCCACGCCTGCCTCGCAAGTGCAAGGCCCTGAGTTCTATCCCGGAAACCACATACAATGCTGGGCGTGGAGACTCACGCCCACCAGCAATCAATACTACTTACCACAGTGCCGGGCGTGGTGGCTCACGCCTGTCATCGCAGCACTCGGGAGGCAGAGGCCGGAGGATTGCTGAATTTGAGGCTTGCCTGGACTACATAGTGGGCTCAGGGCCAGCCTGAACTACAAAGCAAGACCCTGTCTCCAAAAAAAAAAGTGGGGGGGGGGGGGGCGGAGGGTTAGCTCAGTGGTTCCGGTGCCTGCCTTGCAAGCGCAAGATCCTGAGCTCAATCCCCGGTAACCACATAGAATGCTGGGCGTGGAGACTCACGCCCACCAGCCATCGATACCACGTACCACAGTGCTGGGCGTGCCACGCCTGTAATTCCAGCCCTGTAATCCCACACTCGGGAGGCAGAGGCAGGAGGATTGCTGAGTTCGAGGCTTGCCTGGGCTCCATAGTGAGCTCAGGGCCAGCCTGAACTGCAAAGCGAGACCCTGTCTCAAAAAAAAAAAAAAAAAAAAAAAGACCCAGTGCGGGTGCTGAAGGTCTAGTTCTCCGCCCTGGGAAGCGTCTCCTCAGTGTCTGCTGCTTCGTGAAGGAGCAGAGCTCAGAGCCTGCAGGCTCTGGGGACAGGCTGACAGAGTCGCCGGGCTGGGCGTGAGGGTCTCTCAGGATGAAATAACTGACCCGGCGTCCGCAGGTTCACTGAAGGAAGCTCATTGAGATTTTAATAATTGTACATTAAAGAAAAACTACAGCTTCAGAACACAGTCTGAGTATGTTTACTTTTCCTTCCTTCTCCCCAAACAGCAAACCTAGGTAACTCCCTTTCAGCTGCAAGCGGTCCTCCTTTTCTCTTTGACTTATACATGGTCCCTTTTACCGGGGAAGGGACAGCCCAGGGAAGGGACAGCCCAGGGAAGGGACACCCCAGGGAAGGGACACCCCACCGCCCCTCTCCGTAGGAACAGCTCGCGGCGGGTGGGCCATTCGGACCCCACTCTCCCAAGTAAGGCTGAGACTAAACTATAGGTTGGTAAATGCCAAAGATCTCCACCTCCCCAGACACAGCAGAGGCCCCTAGTCCCAGCCGCGCTTCCTTGGCTCGTGCTGCTGCCTGCTCCCGGCCGCGTCCCGTCCCCTGCCTGCAGGGAGCGCCCCTCACGCACCTCCACTAGCGCGTCCCGTCCCGAGAACTCCTTCTCCAGGCCAGGAGTCGGCGGCCCGGACACTTGGGTCGGAGGGGCGGGTCAAGTTCCTCGTTTTGCCCGGGGAGTCTCGGACCCAGGCCGTGACGAAGGCAGACGGGGTGTAAGAAGAGTTTATTCAGGCCACGCTCAGCGTAGCTCAGGGGAGTAAGACGAACCAGAGCGGAGCGCGTTCGAGGGCACCTCCGCGGGGCCTGGCCTCGGGGTGCCCTGGCCTCGCGTGCCCTGCCGCTGCCAGCTGCAGTGCGGGGCGCCTCAGCCCTGTGGTCGGGCCACAGCCCGCCGCGGCTGCCCTGCCGGGTGGAGGAGGTGGTTGCCGGCGAGGGCAGGCGAAGGCCCGATGCACAGGCTTCCTGGGAAAGCACCTGGAGGAATTTTTTTGAGTGAGTTTCCAGGCGGGGAAAATGGTTTGAGTAATTTTATGTTCTAAAGCTGTAGTTTTTCTTACTTTTAAAATCTCAATTTTCCTCTTCCTTTTTGTCTAGTTTTTATTTCCTCGACCCTACCTCAGTAGGAATTGTCTCCCCAGGCTGCTTCTTTTTCTCTGGGCTCGTTGAAGTGACTTAACCTCTTTTTGCTTGAGTGTCTAACTGGGGGAAAAAGAAAAAGGTCAAAAGCTCATTTTGTTAAGAGCTTAAAGGTAAAATCTGAAAGGGCAAGTGGAAATTTTCTCCGGTGAATAACCATTCCATGCTCAACTGGTTAGTCTAAGAGTACCTTATAATTTCTCTCCTACGAAATGTGAGAAACAGGCTTTGTCTTTTCTGTAAGCACAAGGCCAAAGCAGCTCCATTTTGGATTTAAACCACCCACTTGTTAGCCACGCCCCTCAGTTAATATCCTGGGCTCCAAGAATTAGGGACTGGATTTTTCCCCAGAACACAGTGGGTTTCCAAGATAAGATAAGTAAATAAGAAACAAGGACCTTCCATTCCAAGCCACCCTCCCTCTCCCTAACTTCCCCAGCAGCACACCGCCCCTGCCTCCCGCCACAGGCGGTGATAGGCCCGTGAGCGCGGCTAAGGACGCTTCCCACGCGGGAGGGTTTGAAAGTCCCTTTTCCCCGTCGCTCAGTGTGCCTGCTACCTCGGGTCTGAGTGTGCTCTCACCCGTTTGCAGAAATAAACTGTAATTTGGTCTCGTTGAGGCCTCTCGCTGTCAGACTTCCTACTTTCCAGCACTGACAATTTGAGCCTGAGGGTTTATTTCCAACATGAGGTAACATCGTGTGTTTTACCCTAGGAAAAATAACTGGACAGTAGTTTATTCTCTAAATTGCTCTTCTGATGAAATTATTTCTCTCTAAGTAGAAGTTTGGGTTGTTGCAAGGTAGCTAAGAAGGAGGAAAACACACTGTCAGAGAAAGAACAGTAGACCTGTCATCAGGAGGCCGGGGTAGAACCTTCGTTTTGTTCTATTTATAGTTAAGATTTGAATCTCAGGTGCAAGTTACTTAGCCCATGTGAGCTTCAGTTTTCCACCTTCGTGAGGTAAAACTAAGACCTTGTCAATTAATTTCATAGTTATGATAATAGAAATAGATAATAAACATGAAGGTGGTTTGTACAATGTAAAGTGCTGCCCGAAGATAGTTTTGCTTCTCCTGTTATCGTGAGGCTGAATGGGTGTGATTCTGCCCCTTTATTTTATGGGGACTCGACCTGTCCGTGGAACTGCCCTGCGAGAGCCGCTGGGCGCTGATCTGGGTGACGTGGCGGCAGCACGTACGAGCTGAGTTCAGGACTTCACGGTGCTGCCCGGGGCTGGCACAGGGCTGCGGGCACAGCTGGCTTCTCCTCCGACGGCGGGCCCGCTGGCATCCGATCGGTGCCCACCAGGAGGGCGCCCCGCCCCGCACGGCGCAGGGCCATCAGGTGCCCCGCCTGTGAAGAGAGGAGCGTCCTTTCTGGCCGCTGTCGCGACCGTCCTCGCTGATGGGGCCCCCGGTGCTTCCCTCTGTGACTCCGGCCGCTCAGGAGTTCTGTGGTAAAGTTACAGACTCACAGGCCTTTGATTTTATTTGAAGTTCTCATGCCTTTGCTCAAATTTTCCATTTCTTAATATTTATGAATAGCATCATAAGTGTGATGGAATTTTTTGAATCAACTCTAAAATCTCTGATCTGGCTGGTTTCCTAACAGAACAACTTCCAACAATCTCTACCCTTTGCTTACTCTCAAAATTAAATTAACAGAATATAAGACCCTTGGTTCATGTAGAAAGAGCTCTTGCTTTTTCAACTGATTTTGGTTATAATAATAATGTGAGATCCCGATTAAATATAAAAGACGAGGTTCAGGGATTTAGCTCAGTTGTTCTGGTGTCGGCCTCGCAAGCACAAGGTCCCCAGTTTGATCCTGGGTACCACATACCACAGTGCCGGGCGTGGTGCTTTGCCTCTATGATCCCAGCACTGGGCGGGGGGTGGGGGTGGGGCAGAGGCGGCAGGACTGCTGAGTTCGAGGCTTGCCTGCGCTGCATAGTGAGCTCAGGGCCAGCCTGAACTACAAAGCGAGACCCTGTCTCAAAAAAAAAAAAAAAAAAGGCTAGAAAGAGGGCTTGGCTATTATAGGGAACTGTCTATCGCAAAATGGGAGAACTTCTCAAGGCAGCATTGTTACACAGCACAGTTTATGATATTTCCAAAACTATTTCATTGGTTCATAATCATATTTTTTATGTCTTTCAAAGTCAACACTCACATTTTTCCAATGAAAACTCTTCTTAATTTCCCATATGCAGGATATATAATAAAAATTGAGGGTTGCTTTTCTGTGCTGATTTCAATAAACTTTTATGGATTATTTCACTAGGTACCAGGGAGTTTCCCTTGTAATTATTATGGGCAGCTAAATTAGATACAAATTCATATGCAGCCAGAGAAGGATTTATTTCTTATGGAAGTTAGGATACAAAATAAAGAAAGAAATCAAAATTGTGGCTGGAAGCAAATCCAAGAGAACCAGGCCTCAGGATGGAAAGCAACAGAAGAGGCCTGCCCGCCTTCCTGAGGTTGTGCTGTGATTGGCACCCCCTGGTCCAGTGGCACAGGTAGGCATTAGACCCCTAGGTGGCTGACCAGACACCTGGGCCTACACTCCCCTCCCTTTCCGAGAATTGCTTTTTGATCTCTCCACGTACAACTGCTATGTGACTCATTTTCTTATTGGATCAGTAAGTGCCCATACTTGTAACCAAATATAATGATTGTAGTTTGACGCACATTGTATATACATTATAATTTTTCTGCATAAACCTCCCAACAAAGAACCACGTGTGTCGCCCACTCAGGACCCTCCCTGGAAACCCGGGAACTGTTTGTCTTCCCCTTATTTCCTATAAAACTCCTAACTTTTTCTTTTGCTTTGTGACTTCATTTCTCATTGTTGTGGAACTATGGACTCTACACATTTGACATCAAACAGGTCAGGAGTTACATTTTTTCTGTGTCATGACCTGAGGTCCCACTGATGAGCTGGAAGTAGGTAAGAGTTTGCTTTTATTTCATGGCTCCCCTAAAATATTTTAACTGGATTGTGACTTGATTAAGAATTTCTTTCCTTGTTTTTCTCTTTTGCTTCTCTTTGTTGTTTGCTTAAGCCTTGTTGAAAGGATAGTAGGTTTAAGTTGAGAGCACGGAAAGATCATGGCATCTTTTATATTTTGTTTTGTTTTGCTTTTTGTGCAGCATCTTTTGTATTTATAAATGGGGTCTTCTACTTCTTCCTTTATTTATTTGGAGGTTACTAAATAATTTGGTCTCTTACTGTAGACCGCTTTTCAGAGTGGCTATTTGGGCTGGTACCTCACACTCTGAGGCAGGTCTGAGAATTCTGTTGGAGAGACAGGACAGGTTTTAGAAGTTCACTTCTGAAGGGACGTTGTCATTAGCATCAGGAAGTGGTTTTTGTATTTCTCTCCTGGAAATCTTTTTCCTTTCCAGTGGAAGGTTCCTGAACCCTTGGAAAATGACTGCTCATCAAAGGGAAGCATTCCTTTCCGATCATGTACCTCTATGCCTGGGTTAGAAGGGAGTCAGACATTATGCTTTTCCAGGAAGACATAATATAGGGCTGTATCTTTCCTGGTGACTGAACTAGGGTCCCTCGTGGGACTGGCAAGACGGTGGAGGGAAACATTGTTTGGGTGATGCTTTGCCTCCCCCTCAAGACAGCTATCTGGGTAAGTATTTATGAGCTCTAAACAATAGAGTTAAAGGAGCAACCTCGATCTGTTTTTTGCTCTATCTTTCAAAAAGTTAGAAAGCTGTCAGTTCAGGTCCCTCAGTCTTTGGTTTACCTTTCTGTTTGCAATGCCACTGTACCGGCGTCAACTGCAGCTTTGTCTTTGGAGATGCGTTTTGCTGAGGATCGGTGGCTCACCTGGAGGAAGCTTTCGGTTTTCATTTTCTTTCTACCCTTTGGGATGGTGAGGATTTGGAAAAACGTGGCAAACCCCACAGACAAAGTTCTTGTGCTGAGCCCAGAGCCAGCCTCTGTCCCGCTCTACTGCCCCTCCCCTGAGGTCAACGCCGTTTTCGGAGCAGCGGTTCTCCTGCCCGTGGCTGCCGAGTCCAGGCTCTGGAGGGACAGGTTTTCACCTCTGCAGGCCGGGAAGCCCCTCGACCACCCTTCGGTGCCGGGCTCTGGAGTGAGGCTGGCCTTCCCTGCTCCCTCTCATTTACTCCTGGGTCCTTTTAAAAGCTAGCCTAGATTTAATCTTCATGCTCTCAAAGAATCAGTGCAAGTTTTTATTCCGATTTGTCTGTCTGCCTTTGGGAGAGGGCAGAAATAGAAACTCGAGAGTCTCTTCAGTCCTCTCTCTTTGCCTCCCCTGGACCGCTGCTGGGCCAGGGTGGGCCGATGTGCTTAGGGCCATCGGAGCACTGATGGTTTCTTTGGTGAAACGGAAGATGTTCTTATGAACTCTTAGGAATTTACAGTTTTAAGCAGAAGCAGGTGTTAAGGGATATCCACGGTGCCATCTCCAGAAGACGGTCTCTCTCTTACCGTGATTCCCCTCTGGAACATGTCTCCAGGCTGGCAATCATTCTGCGCTCAGAGAAGTGCTAACTGAAGGCAGAAAGTGGAAGGATCCTCTAGTTAGGAACGAGCCAGGACCGTAAGGAATCACGAGATCGTAGCACAGCGCTCAGAGACCGCCGGAGGGTGCACCCGTTCTGGCCACTGCTCTGAGCTCCTTCAGGGACCTTCCCTGCTGGGGTCCGGGACGGGGTCGAGGCCAGGTGGTGCCGTCGGTGGCTGGGTACAGGGCAGGCAGGGACGGACAGCGATGTCTTCCATCTCCTTCCTCTTCAAATGAGGAGAAACTGTTGTAAGCAGACATCTACTGTGGGGTGAACTGGAGCCTTGGAAGGCTTTCCTCCTCCCCATTTTTGGGGTACACAGTACACACCCTGGCATGAGCACCCCAGAAAAATAAAATAATTGCCTAAAAATGTCTAAGTTGCAATACTATACTTCTAACATTCTGTTCCTTCGACGAAATAGTTACATGTGGCTATCAGAACAGCAGGAGGCTCCAAGAATCTTGTATCCCAGTAAGGTGAAATATCAACCAGGATCCCTTCTTAAAAGCACTCCATAGTGTAAAAGAGCTTCTTCTCTCTTTGTCCTTATTCTTTTTGATGTTATTATAAGATATTTCTGTTAGTTGATATTAGATAGAAAAAAGTTCTATTTATGGTTACAAACTTAAAACTTGTAAAATTGTTGCTCAATACGCCTAAGAGTGCACTCTGATTTCAAAGTTATGTTTGTCCATCTGTCTGCTTACTCTGTTTCACTAGTCAGTTAAAGCACCTGCAGATGCTTAATTTCAAAAATCTTTTTCTAAGGTCAACTATTTCTTTGCCATTTTATGTTTTTCTGACTCCGTTTTGAATATCCATGAGAAGCCACTTGTGCCAGTTTTCAGAATAGACGAGGCTTACATAGGACTTATAAATAAAAGCCTTAAATTTTGATAAGATTATATATTATTTAAGTTCATAGGTATGCTAACTTTTGTGTAGAGTTGTATCTTTTTTTTTTTTTTTTTGAGACAGGGTCTCGCTTTGTAGTTCAGGCTGGCTCTGAGCTCACTATGGAGCCCAGGCAAGCCTCGAACTCAGCAATCCTCCTGCCTCTGCCTCCTGAGGGCTGGGATGACAGGCGTGAGCCACCGTGCCCGGCTAGAGTTGTATCTTATTTCACTAGAGTTGTATCTTATTTCATGAACTTAATTCCTTCCACAATTCTGGAACAAATAGCCACATCTTTTTGTGCAGGAAAGCTGGCCATGTTCGTGTTTGTCACCCGATGTAGTTTGTAAGCTAACAAAAATAATTTGTCAAATGCTTCTGTTTGCAAATCAGATTATTTGCAAACCAAGGCACTATGGAATATAGATTTAAAGATATATATATATATATATATATATATATATATATATATATATATATTTAAAGATTTTATATATATACTATATACATATATTTTAGGATATACATTTTGAAAGATATGTATGTATATCTTTGAGGAAAATTATTGAATTACTATACAAAGACAATAATAGAGATTATATTTATAAAACTAATCTTTGATGTTATTGTTACCTAACAACCTGGATAGAAACATCATCAAATTTTTAAAAATTTTTACTTTTGCTGATTTAAATACTGTACTGTTAAGTACATGAATCACAAGTACAGTGGTATTTCAATTCATACATGCTTTTATTTGTGAACACTTTGGTTTGCAAGAAAAAGTTTGGCAAAATTTTGCTTTTGTTTGCAAATTTTTTTACGTTGGATGACAAACACAGCCATAGCACCTTCCCTGCCCAGACAGGCCGTGTTTCCTGAAGTTATGAAACAAATTAAGCTCATGAACCATGGCATTCCATAGATTTTAAAAATATATATATGTCTTCATATAAATTTAAATGTATATATGTTAACAATAGTATTAAAAATGATACTATTTATGTTAAATAAATACTAATAAATACTATTTATATTAAATAAAGTACTTCAGGGGCTATAATTGAAAGTTTTCTATGTCTAAAAATATGGATTTAAAATATTAAGAGGCTCTTGATTAAAATGATAAAATTAGATTAAGACAGTTCTATTATTTTACTAAAATAGTTCTTGCATTTTTCATCATTGCTAAATGTAAGCTTTTTGTTACTATAAAGTGAGCTTTTAAGAGCTAGAGTCTTTAAATATTAACCCACATCATGTTTTCAATAATCAGTTTATGATTCATTAAATAAACAACTGTTATGTGTGGCACACTTTTATATGGAAGCATATATGTATGTATACATCTAAAAATAAACTGTATTATTAGTCTAAGCTTTAAAGTTAAATTTATACAATTAAGACTTCACAAGTTTAATACACGCACAGTAACCAGTAGGAATTCTCTTCTGTACAATACATATCTGCATCTTAGGCATAATATGGTCAAAATTCCACATATCCTTAAATCTGGTCCTACTATGTAAAACTTAGTGTACATCAGCTGGGTTTGAGTAAATAAGCATTTTTTATTGTGTAAGTGAGATAAACTTATACATTTAGTAGAGTGTATCTATTTGTGTTTCCTAAATTCATAAGAGGTATAAAGAGGTCCTTGCTGGGCATGGTGGCTCACACTTGTCATCCCAGCACTCGGGAGGCAGAGGCAGGAGGATTGCTGAGTTCAAGGCTTGGCTGGGCTACATCGTGAGCTCAGGGCCAGCCTGAACTGCAAAGTGAGACCTTGTCTCAAAAAAAAAAAAAAAAAGAAGAGGTTCTTAGTTCTTGTCCTTGTAGTTACTCCCTATACAACCCATTAAAGGACTAACATTTGCCTTGAGAATAAAAACTGAACATATAAATGTTTCTGTTTAGCTGTGATACCAATGATTGCTAACCTCAGATATACTAAATTATGTATTTGTGGTTCCCAATAAGTCTTTAAAGATGCAGAATTAAAAATCATCCTATCATACTGGTGACTTCCTGAGAAAAGTTGGTTATGGTGATAGTTTTTCTTAGGCTCAAGGATCTAGCTTTTCCGAACTCATGTTCTAGCTATTTGTGATAAAGTGTACATGTCATTCCAACATGAAACAGCCAGCCAGATGATGATAATAATTTTTTAAGACTTATGCTTAGATGATTGCCATTTAATTGTGTTATATGAGTTAGAGATCTCAAAACACTGAGCAGTCTGGACAATGCCACTGTAAAAATTCAAGACTCAACAGTAATAACTCATGAATTACATCTATAAACAAATGCATTCTACTTAAGTGAACTCTACTAAAGATAAACAAATTAAATAATTTACTTACATCATTTAAAGTTGTGTAATTAAGATAATTGACTGAAAAGTGACTTTATACTAAAGTGGAGATTTAAATTTTTGTCAGATAATAACAAAACCTAATGGTTCTGATACAATAATGTCATCATTATCATTTTAAAATGCTATGTTGTCCTCAATGTCAAATTTCTCTATAAAACTTTGTAATTGTTATCTGTGTACATTCTTCAATAATTCAACTTCTCAGACAAACATGACTAATAAATAACAGTTCATACTATATATATTAAGGTCTTTGATATTCAGATAAGAACTATATTAGTTAAGTCTATTGCTCCCAGTGCAACAGTGATGCAACTTATCTCCTGGGTCTTCAACAAATGAGGTTTGGAAATCAAAGCTAAGAATGACCAACAGGCTAAGAAGACTGCTGATCTGGATCCGGCCCCCCATGGTCAGCCGGACCTGAGACTCAGGGGACCTTTTCAATAAGCTTCTACAACTGTGGTGAGTCACCTAACTCCTGAGCCGGGAGATTGTTCGGCCCTGAAAGAAAGAAGCAAAGCAAAGTACAGTGCTCTAAAAAGGAGGCCACCATGGGAGAGGAACGTGTCTCCCATGATCCCACGGGAGACCACAGGATGAAGCCCTGAGCTACCCTGCAGGGGACGCCGACTGAGGAACCATACAGTCTCCCTGCACAGTCCCCAAAGTAAATCCTGAGAAGCCCTAAAAACCTTGAAATATATAGCAGGAGATTAATTTTTATTAACACGGCTCTCAGTTTAACTTGGTTTTAAATACCACACAAAAAGGAATACCCAAGAAGAGATATTGAAGAGTAATTGTAGTTTGGGGTAAATACAGATGGGGGGTCCACTGGCCCCTTCGGCCCTTTCAGCTCTCCCTGTAGCTGAGCACTGGTATCGTTCAATGAGGGCATAAAGCTAAAAGTGCTCAGCGATCTCTTTAAATTCCTGAGCTAAAATTGCCTTTTAAAACTACAGAGCTCTCAATTTGCTTATCGCTAAAACTAAGGGAACGTGTATACTTAAAAATAAATCATATCTTTGGATAAGTCATATCAGCTAAAAAAATAATCTGAAACAGTAAAGGAAAAAGCCTTCCAGACAGAGATAACATCCATGAGCAGTCAGGTCGAGGACCCAGCTTACAGTTCCTATCTCAGTCCCCTAAAAACTGTCTGGACTTGGCTCTTGGCCCAGTCTCTGCTTCCCTTCTGGTGCTCGTGCTTTGCTCACACATGCTTAAGCTCTTGACAAAATTCGTCCATCTTGCCTGGAGGCTGGCAGACTCCAAGTGATCGCGCAGATGGCGCCGGTGTTAAATGGACTGGACTTCTTTTCCTGGAGTCCCCGAGACAGGCTTTCTCAAGAGAGTTCGCAAGTGCGACACCCTCATCTCACTTCTGTCCAAGAGCCCTTCGGTTACCTTTTTGGAAAAGACCATCGACTGTGGTCTCCCCTCCAGTGACCTCTTAGGTGAAGCAGCTGGATCAAGCTTGGCTCTAACTGTAGCTGGGGATATCCCTCCAGAGGGGAATGTGACAGTCAGCTACGTTCCTTATAAACTAACACACAGTTAGGGAGGGTTCGGGCCTTCCAGGAAGTCAGCACAGTGAAATACAGAAATCCAAATTGTGGCTGGAGGCAAAGCTGAAGACAGCCAGGCTGCAGGAGGGAGAGGCAGCGGGAAAGCGCAGAGCGGCCTTTCCCAGAGATAAATCGCGCTTGAGATTACAGTGTGTTCGGCACCGCCTGGGCCAGGGGTCCAAGTAGGCGCTGGACACGCAGGTGGGCGATCAGAACACCCAGCTCCTGCTCCCTTCCCCGTCCGAGAGCTCCTCCTGGCCTCTCCAGGTACCCTGGACGTGTGGCCCATTTCCCTACTGGACCCGTGTTAGCGAAGTGGCTGCACTTATAACCCTATGTGTGATTGTAGACTGGCTCCTGCTGGAAATCCAGAGCTGCTCCTCTTCCCTCTGTTTCCAGCAGACCTCTCTCGACTTCCTCCTTCGCTTCTTTACGTCCTTCCTCCACGCTGTGAGATTGCGAAGCGGGCACGCTGAACATGTCACAGCTCAGGAGTCACACTGAACATGTCACAGGTCAGGAGTCACACTGAACATGTCACAGCTCAGGAGTCACACTGAACATGTCACAGCTCAGGAGTCACACTGAACATGTCACAGCTCAGGAGTCACACTGAACATGTCACAGGTCAGGAGTCACACTGAACATGTCACAGGTCAGGAGTCACACTGAACATGTCACAGCTCAGGAGTCACACTGAACATGTCACAGCTCAGGAGTCACACTGAACATGTCACAGGTCAGGAGTCACACTGAACATGTCACAGGTCAGGAGTCGTACTTCTCCCATCACATGTTAGTGAACGAGTAGCCTGCAGAACGATTCCTGGTCATGACAGGCCGTGAAGGGGTCTAGGTACAGTCTGGCCTGATGAAAACTCCAGAGGGGCTGTACCAAGAAGAAACACACACACTGAGAAAATGCTGCCATCTTCTCGGGGCGGAAGCCAGCCCCGTGGGTGCCCTGGCGATGGATGGTGCCACGGACGCCCTTGTGGGGCAGTCACGACAGCGCGATCGTAGAGAAGATGCAAAACTTGAGGACAAAGAGACTCACGTTCCGGCGACAGCATAATGTGTGGCTGGCTGCTAACGGGGCTGCGGCCCAGCGAAATGGGCCAGCTGTGAGGACATGAAATCCGAAAGCCGGACACGAATGTGAGCACCAGTGTGAGGGAACGACGTGAGGGCACTTCCGTGTGGCACGTGCAGCCCCTTCAGACTCTCCTGTGCACGGCCCTGAGCTGCCATGGGCAGTATAAACGGAGGACATTCAAGCCAGCATTTTTATTTAGGGGCTTCTCTCTTCTCCTGTTATGAATAAAGGCCTTTCCTTTTATTACCACAATGTAAATCCTCTGAGTGTTTTCCTGACGCTTTAGGAGCCGTGTTAACTCTTCTAGGCTCCTAAATAAACATTTAACTAATTAGTATTGTGAAAGTGGAGCCAGACACCCGTACACATGTTGACCCAAAGGACATGGTGCCTATAAGAGACGTAGCCAGGAATGCGGACAAGTGCCGTGTTTGTGTGACATTTGTCCTGGAGGACTGAGATGGCCCTGTGGGGGGAGTCAAGTCTTTCTTTGTTTAATGCCACAGTGTGATATTTCGTGGCCTGAAGGGAGGAGGAAAACCCTCCCACACAAGGCAGTAAACAGCCCAGGAAGACTCAGAGTTCTCTTTAATCTCCCTCTGGCAGACACACTAAAGTGGATTGTAAACCAGGAGTCGAAGTCCCACTGTTTTGAATATAAAGACAAGGCCCAAATGTTTTTAATTCCCTCCCAGGGAACACTCAATTTAGCTGACTGTAACATCAAGAATTTAATAAAGTAAAAGCAAGTTATCTAGTCAAACCTCCTGCTGCTGCCTTATAATATCAAAATGAAAATATGTTTAATTTGATGTTGTTGTAATCAAATTCATTATAACATCCAAACATGTTTTATGCTCCCCCCTGGATATTATTTTGCTGCTGATTGTATGGGTTTGGAAGGAGTAAAATTGCTCACTTGTTGAATGGTGATTAATTCTGGCCACTGAGGTATTGTTCACCAAATTTCATAAGCAGCAATTTATAAAATAGAGTTTTAAGGTGGAAGAGCAGTGGTTAACCTGAGTTATTTATTCAAGAAAAAGTTCAGTAGATAATTATTCATGCAATCTTGAGGTAAGCCCAACAATAAGGACCTGTTTATCCACGTTCTTCCTGTAAGAGTGAACGCCCAGGCTATCAGCCAGTTCCCACATGGGCCGCTCTGCTGGTCCTCTGCGGGCTGCCTGGGTCATGAGTGTGTGTTTTGCCCGTGAGGCTGGAGATGGATACGAAATAAGCATGTAACAGCTGAGCCTTGAAGAATACAGTGCACAATAGAAGCGTGATAGATTAAAAATAGACTTAATCCAAGCTTTTCTTTGGTTTATTTGTATTGTATTACTCCTTCCAGAAAATTTAACTTTTTCCCTTCCTACATGGTATAGCTTTCCTTCATTTTTTCCAAGACTGTATTTAACTAATTTCATTAAAATAGGTGAAAATGAGAATTGATTTAGAACAGCCAGGGTAGATCATTGGAACCACACTAAGGATTGCCAATGGACATGTGTACAGTGTAGCATACATACAGTCTAAACTGCCCAGATACTGAGAGCAGAGTGCTGGCTAGAACTTTCGAGCACGAAGAGGTTACTTGGTATGTTACCAGATGGAAAAAGATAATGATGCTTCACTACATAAGAGAAACCAGTTGCTGAGAAGGGGAAGGCTTACATGGTCGTCACTGCTGATTAACACTTTATGTATCAGTAACTCAATAGCTGTTCAAGATAATAAATAACAGGCTAAAGCCATGTTACATTCTGAGATTCTCTTGTGGAGAATCTTTCGTTCTTGTGGATTAAGATAAAAAATAATATTGACCAGAAATGAAAAAGCAGGGTGATTCACAATTTACCCTGCCATTACAAAGTAACTGAATGCCCTATAAACTCCATCCTCAAGGACCCTGGCATAATCAGATATATTTAAATGTGCCACTGAAGCCTCTCTACAGGCACTAGTAAAATTCCTATTAAGTAAAAATAAAAGACCTATTCATGAGAGCCAAACATCATAGATATCAAGATGGCTGCTTTTAGACATAGGATGATCATATGTGCTCAACTCCAGCTATAGGACAACTTAGTAGAAAGGCTCTTCTGTTCTCATTAGCCTAACTCTACTAAGTACTCGGGATCAACACCCCTTGAACAGTATATTTACACTACAGCTTTACAGGTCAAAACCTGGCTGGCAACAGATTTGTTTAATCACCCTAGAATTAGATGGGGAGCACCCAGTGGAGCTCCTGGGTCCTGTGGAACCAATTTGTGGCCGTGGCTGCTCCCTGGATAGATAGGAAGATGCACACCGGAATTTGTGTGGTTACCAGGGAGAAATGTCAAAAGTTGCTGACAAATCTCCAAATGTATCCTGCCTACATCAATGGTCTAGAAGACTGTTTCACTCGTAGGATCATTTGTCTATTTTTGTCCCTTCCCTAGGATTAAAGGATGTTATGAAACACATCAAAGTTTTAACTATACTCAAGGAGCTTTACATGACAGCTCAACTAGTTAGTCTATCTCTTAAATGAAATAAAATTAATGAGATAACCCATCCTCCAAAATTGCATGGCATTAGACATCAGCAGCACAAGGAGGTACTTGTGCAGCTATAAAAGCTGAACGTCATGTGTACATTTCTGATACTTTTCCATTTCTGGTCAATATTATTTTTTACCTTATCCTAATCATCTCCCTTATGTGGGAATATCCATCAAAGATGTCCTGATGGACTTCACAAGGGAAATAGGCCACGTATCCAGCAAGATATTTGTTGTAATGCTTCCTTTTCCTCCAGGCTGAGCTTCTAGTATATGTTAAAGAGTTTGTTGGAATGTAGCCAGTGAAGTAACATCTTCTAGTGCAGACAAAATTATTAGTGAGTAAAACATTTCAAATGGACTAATGTCCAGAATGTGGAGTGTATTTCTCATTTTGATCAGAGCTGATGGTATTAAGTAGGGCCATTGTAGATGAATTTCTTGAGCCATTTTATGAAGACATCTCTTAAAGATCTCATTTGATTTTTCTACCTTTCCTGATAATAGTGGCCTCCAGGCAAAATAGATGTGACAGGGGAATACTTGTGCATAAGAGACACCCTGGGTAGCTGTGACTTTAAAAGAAAGCCCACTATCACTCATCAGCTCTTAGGAAATTGAAATTGGGGATAATTTCCAAGACCAAAACCTTTTTCACCCCTTGAGCCTTTTCTATTCTGCAAGAAAAAACCTCAACCCAGCTTGTGGAAGTTTATCTACCGAGACTAGTAAGTACTAGAGTTTCTTACTCCGGACATCTGAGTAACATCAAGTTGCTAATCTTCTCCTGGGTATTGACTGTGTCTCTTTTGAGGATTGTTATTTTGGTAGAACTCATAAACCTTAACTCTCTTCAGTCCTAAGCAAAGGGAAAATTCTTTCACGGGAAGCAGCCCAGCTTTAGATGAGAGGTCTCTTGTTCTTGGATCCTGTGGGCGTTCTTATTAGAGTGCTCATAAATGTGACTTGTACTTAACAGACAGAACGCCTTTCCTTGGTTAGGTGTATGTTGTAGGAAAAGTTGGAAATTTACCATTGAACAGATGGAACCAAACCTACATATTCTCCACCACTCACTCTATTATATAGAAGTCCCTTACAGTCTGAGCATTAATTTTCTTATCTCTTCTATCAGATGGAGATAATAATGCATAATTTACAGACCTGTGAAAATCAAGGAAAAAAACATAGGTGAAGTGTTTGGGTAGCAGGCCTTAACAGGTGTGACTGATCTGAAGAGACTTTTTTTTGTGGTTGGTATTTTTCTTGATTGTCACTGCCTATTTCTAATGCAACATCTAGGACTTCAGGATGCACTGGGCAATCTGGGCAAAATAAATTCACCTCCTTATCTTTAGTGTTCTCATTGAGAAAATACAAAGGTTGGGTTCACATATTTCTGAAGTCCTCAAGATGCAAGTGAATGACTATATAAATTTCAAATGTTTAATTTATTCATAAAATGACATTACCTTTCTCTTTGGTAACTGTCAAATTCATTTTAAAATATATTATCACACTTTGTTTTTTTTTTCTAATGAATGTTTGACAGCATGAGTGATACCTATGAGGATCCCACTGAGTTTTGTTCAGTTATATCTACATAGTGCTCAGTTTGTTCAAAAGAAATTAAATCATTTATTGTGGTTATCACACTTGATTTAGTGAGGCAGCATATGGGGTGTCTAGGTGCTACTTGCTGGTAGGAGGAGGTGCTAATGAGCTTTTCAAGGCAGGGCATATGTTGTGCTGTGTGTTGTTTCCTCACAATTCATTGCTGTATAAATGCACAAATCAGTGGAGGTGAAATCAGTTATTTCCTGCCTATCTGTGCTTGAAATATTTAATTTTAGACAATGAGAGATGGCAACATATTTGTGACTGAATAAGTTTAATAGGTACTTTTGTGGAAATCTATTTGCTGCAAAACTATCTTAGACTGTGATCTATTGCATTTAAAGAAAGGGTTAGAAAAATAATTCCATAATTATACCCCAGAATTATGTGGATAAATAATTTTTGGCTACCTCATTCTTTCTCTGTTGTAAAGCGTATTCATTTTTTTGTCTTAGACAATATTTTTTACTCAGTATAACCGTATGATTTCTTATGGTCACCTCAGAATTGATCATTTAAAATACATTTTCTCTTTATTATTTTATTCTAAACCCATTCTTTGTTGTTGTATTTTTTTGCTTGAAAACCAAGATCCACTGATTCCCCTTAAATATGATACTTTTCATTGTGATTGATATCTTATAAGATGTTTAGTCATATACATTATATAACACCATGAAAAGTCATAAATGAACAATGAGTAATTTGAATTTTTTAAAAAACATGATGCATTTTTTTTTTTGAAGCAGGGTCTCACTTTGTAGTTCAGTTTGGCCCTGGGCTCACTTTGTAGCTCAGGCCAGCCTTGAACTCAGCATTTGTCCTGCCTCTGCCTCCTGAGTGCTGGGATGACAGGCGTGAGCCACCACGCCCGGCTGTAGTGCATGTTGATGCAGATGAAATGGCAAGAACAAACCCAGTGAACCTCTTAAATGTTGACATCTGATATTTTGGCCATTTTACACATTTGCAAAACATGAACAATTCTCATTTGAATATTATCCTTTTCCATTATTTCTATTTGTGTACAATTAATTGGTTTCTTAGTATAAGTATTTGCCACATAGTGTTTCTATGTAATGACAGTGAAAGCCATAACAAAGATACACCAACATTCCTCTTGCAATATTAAGTATCTCTATCAATCATATTATTGATAAAATTAGATGCTGATTTTTCGTTTGCTTCTCACATCTACATGCAAAGCATCTTATATAAATACACATTTCTTTGAAATTAGGAGAAATAAAAGGGATTCATAGCTTTACGTCATGAACGGAGCCACTATTATTGTCCAGAGCTGAACAATGTGGTTGGCTGATTTTTGCATAATTAGAAGTATGTTTTCTTCTCTTATTTTGAAAGTAAGCTGTTTCAGGTATTACGTATGCCCCCATGACATTTATGAACACATTCTTAGATAAACAAACATTATTTTCAGTCTAATTTTCATGTGAGAATCTAAAGCTAAATAATATTCACTGAAGTTTAAGATGATAAACAACAATATGATGGAATTTTATATTGTAGAGATGTAGAGATATAAAAAGGAAAATATTTTAGTATATAGAACTTCAACAAGGAGAAAATATTCTAGCATTTGTGAGCCATTCAAATCCCAGAAGTTTATAACTCTCTCAAAGAGGCCTGTTGACCTATTCAGAAGAAAGATTTTCTGATCACAATCCAAATATCATAAATTCCCCTTCCATGTCCTCCACTGCTAGAAAGTTGTACTCTTGTTCATATAAATTTTCTTTGCCATCGCCCCCAACTTCATGACCTTTCTATCCTTGACCTAATTATACAAGACAAACAAATTATTTCACCTGTAGTTTTACTTGTTCTCTAGTACTGAGCACGAAGAGTGGGTAGTGTAAATGTAGGAACTGAGGACAGACTATAGTTATATAAAGGCAACAGATTGGGAAGTAGCTATTTGCTTTGGAAAAACATTCAATACAATTTATTTAAAATAATCTTTTGTACTTTACGAAATCGTGGTTGGTTTAATCATAAATTTAAAAAACTAATATATAAATTTAAGTAGACTGGTTTTGGAATTATAGTGCAATTTAAATTTAGCCCATCAGGTTTTTATTCAAGAAATATTGAATATCTCAGTCACACTTTTAAGAAAAAAATACTTGTATTTCAAGAGGCAATGTTTAACACTAACTACATCAACATCACTACCAAGAGACTGGAGGCTTTTATTGCATGTCTTGTGTTAGCAATTTCTCCAGAACTGTTTTCTAATGATGTGGAATGAAGCCCTGTCAGGAACCGCAGGATGCTGAGTTGATATCACAGTTAGCAAATGTGGGTCTATCCTACGGCTGAGGAAAGAACGGTCTGAGAAAACAGCAGTGTACAACGTGCACAGGGAAAGTAATAGTATTTCATGTTCTCTGTGATTTTCTTTGCAGGTCAGGAAGTAAGGTAGACAGTGGTTAGACTAAGTAAAGGAACTCCTTCTGGAATGCCGTTGTGCTTATACAAGATAGAATAAAACATATTAATATTTGACTAGACAGTATATTTTGACTGAGGTGGGTTGAAGAACTAAAAAGCACTTGTGATGGTGGAAAATATTCCTGGTGAATTTTTTCATTTATCAAGTTTATCTACCAAAGTCATCGGTCATGTTGTTGAACTAGCCGGTTTTAGGGGGAAACACTGAACAAGAAGTGTTTCATCTTCTACTTCTTAGAAATGATGTGGAAATGAGAGGCTGGTTGAGAAACTCATTGTACTCTGCTGTACCAGAATTCTGAGGCGCTGCCACAGAAGCGTCCTCCGTAGGAATTACACTAATTCCTCA
This sequence comes from Thryonomys swinderianus, assembly GCA_004025085.1. Taxonomy (NCBI): domain Eukaryota; kingdom Metazoa; phylum Chordata; class Mammalia; order Rodentia; family Thryonomyidae; genus Thryonomys; species Thryonomys swinderianus. Next base: position 31,670 of record PVIC010000526.1, on the reverse strand, counting down.
TGAGGTATCATGGTCCGTCTCACAGCTTGTCCACAGAGAGTGTGATGAGACTCACATCTTTCCTGGGACTGGGGTGAAGGTGAAAACTGTTACACTGAACAACCATTCAGACCCTGCAGTACCATTTCTCGCTTTTCTTTTTCTTTTTTTTGAGACAGGGTCTCGCTTTGTAATTCAGGCTAGCTCTGAGCTCACTATGGAGCCCAGGCAAGCCTCGAACTCAGCAATCCTCCTGCCTCTGCCTCCCGAGTGCCAGGATGACAGGCGTGAGCCACCACACCCAGCTCGCTTTTCTTTTTTTTAAACTTTACTTACATATCTTGAACCTTGTACGTTGGGTATGTAAAACTAAATCAATTAGTGAATAATTGATGTTAACTAACACGGCATTCTGCAACAGCTACTTGTCTTACTGAGCAGTGTCAGGTAAGATGTGGTCCTCACCGTAGACAGTTTATCTCGGCACAGAAGGAGGAAAAGCATCGCTCTGATGGAGCACAAACGCCGCGAGAGACAGATCTGGAGCCATAGACTGTGCTGGACAGAGTAGACCAAGAAAAGCTTCTGTAAGCAGGTAATGCGAGTATGGGGAGGAGTGTGGTCTAGACAGACTGAAAAGGGGGGAAGCGTGCGTGCGTCCAGATACCCCAAGCGCGAGAGATAGGGCTCTGGTTCACGGACTGATGACATTTGGGGCTACAAACACCACCTCAAGCCAGCAAGGGCAGGACCGTGGGGGTCTCCGGCCTGGAGGTGGGGGAGCTCGTCTTCAGACAAGATCTTGAAGGGGTGTGGCAACAGATAAAGTTTAAATTTTATCCTGAAAGCTGTGCAGAGATGATAACATTCCCTTTTCCATGAAAGAACTAACCTGTTTTTTATCCCAAAATAATTGGCACTTCTAGAAGACTACCCTGCCTTAAACATGATAAAAGGTCTTAAACTAGACAAATTTTATTTCTGTAGGCATAATATTTGTAAGTTAAAAGAGCAGACTTCTGCATTTGAAACCCTTGTTCTGAAGTGATTATGATATTGTTTTGATGAATATTTTCTACATAGTCTTATACAACTGTTTTTTTTGAGTTACTTTGTATTGATTTGTCTGGTTCATTGTGTTGAAAATAGCAAGTTAGGATTTCAGAATCAAAAGCACAAGGTACTGTATTTTATAAATAATTTAAAATGCCAAGCTTTATGGTGATCCATATTGCACAAACAGATTGTTATGAATTTACACATATGCACATCACAAATAATATACATGATGTTGAAGGCTTTCATCTTAAGCATTTGTTAATTTTTCTCATAACATGTGTTGCTTATAGTTTATTTGAATTGTTAATAATTTATTCAGCTGTTTGATAAATGACTCATGAAATTATTCAAATTTTTATCATATTGCTACAAAAATATAATCTTGCCCTAGGTTAACGTCTTACAACTAGTAACTGTGAGTCTAACCACAGCTCCTGAGGCACCTCGGGCTGCTTTCTATTCCTCTGTAATTTGCTCTGACTTTGAGTAGTCATTATGCAAGATCACAGATCCATACCATTGACCACAAGTAACAAAGAAAACTTAAAATAAAATGGGATGAATTTCTTCACTCCAGAAGGTTGTTTTATCCAGTGTTTATGGAGTATTTCCTTAATTTAAATATCTCAAATGAATACAGTTGATCCCATTTATTGAATGTCCATGTTTGAATCCCTGCTGCGTCGCTTACCAGGTGCGTGAATTTGAACAAGTTTCCTAACATCTCCGTGTGTAATTCCAGCATTTGTCAAGGGGAGATAATCATACCAGTGTCTTCACAGGTTCTATGATTGCTCACATTTTTGCATATAAAATATTTAAAGTAATCATTGGCCTGTAATGAACACAGCATTCGTTAGCTGTTACTATTTCACATTATACTTAAGTAACAAGGTATCTTGTTTGCCACAACAAAATTAGTTGAATTTGACTCCACACTCATAAAAGTGTGGTATGTTAACCCTCTTGTCTTTTCCAAGCTGTTAGAGATTTCAACCTTTTCACTTGCTTTTTTTCATTCATTATACTGAACCTGCAAGTCACAGCTCAGACGAGTGTCTCCTGTAAGGTTCATCTGCACATGTTGCCCCAAAGGTCTTTCCTCTTGGCATTATCTGTTTGGCATGTGCTCTCAACTAGACGATGTTACTGCCAAGGAGATTTTTAATTTACCCTATCTTTTGCAGGGTATGTGTTTGGCTGCTAATTTTCTTTCTTTCCATCTTTATTTCATGAACGATAACTGGATCCCAAGATCCCAGAAACACTGTCTGAATTATCTGCCCGGGTCATCTGACTCCTCGTAGTTCATCAGTGTTACCAATCCTGACTCACCCCCATCACTGACCTCATACAATTGCCATTTTTATCGAAGTATTTCTTTTAGAATGATCATGTGCCTTTCTTAAGTCAAAGGATCGCGGGAGCAGTGTAATTTCTTAAAGTGCCGCAAATGATACGCATTAGTCTTTTCCTAAGTCATTTACTTGTTCTAGAAAAATTTGACTTTCATTATTGTGATTTTCTTCTTTAAGGAAAAAGAAGCATTCAACTAGGGAAAGTGGAAATTTTATCTTCAGGGTGTTATTATAGAACTTTGGCCCAGAACAGAATCATCTTAAAGTTTCAAGGAAACTTAACTGGGTGCTCTATGCTGGGATGGTAAGATGGTTCATTTGACGATCAGATAAAAAAGAGTTCAGTCTTTTCTGATTTTCAAAGTGACACAAGTTTTTTATTTCCTTTTTTTAGTCTTTTAACAGGATACATACATTCAGAGATCAAAGTAGGAACAAAATACAATTCATTGTAGTACAACTTAATAGATTATTATTGTTTCAGTGAATCACCTTGCTGAATGGAGTCTCCTAGTTGCATTATTTTCCCACTTTGAGTACAAAATGATAAGTTATTTAGGAAAAATGAAAGAGAAGAAAGAACCTCGACTTCCAGGCAGACATGTCGAGTCTATCTGCTTTTATAGGCGGACCCTGGACCTCTACACAGTGCAGTACACGAATACGCAGTGCTGCCTGGGCGGCCAGTGCAGGGAGGTCACCTGCACTTCTGCTAAAAAGCTTCAGCACCTTGAAGTTCACACAGGACACCAGGAATCAGGAAGGAGAAAGCAAGAACTCCAGAGTTTTGTCTGCTTTGCAGCTCCTCTCATTCTAGGGGGTTACTTTTTAAAGACACAATTGTGGTACATAAGAAAAAAGAATTATTCTTTTCCATTCCACCCAGTCTTATTTTTTATTCCATTATATCCCTTGGAAACCTCATGCTCTTTATCTGAATTTTGTAAGCTCCCCTAAGCCAGGCTTCCTTTGCATCACCATTATTTATTTACTCATCAGTCTTCCTAAGTAGGCCATGAGTCCTGGGAGGCAGGGTCAATATCCTACCAAACTGAATATATATGACAGCTTTGGGTCCAACAAGGTGCACAAAGTTTATCAATTAATGCTTACTGAATTGGAAAAGAAATAGAGTTGATTTTTTTGATAGAAAAATAGCCTAATATTTTTGACAGTTTCCTCAGGATCTTGTGTAATTTTTTTAGAAAACGGCAACACCAACAATGACAACGAGAAGGCGGAGGGCGGAACTCTCCCTAGTTTAATGAATGTATTTAAATTTACTCATTGGCTGCACTGTAAGTATCCGTCACAAAAATAAAACATCTAAGACAATTACAACAATTCAAGATACATGTCTAGATACATTGCCAGATTGGATTACATTAACATTGTTCTGTTTTTTTCTTACTATCTTTTCTTTCACAGTTTTTTTAAAATTTGAAACTTTATTGACACATTGTTTATACACATCATGATCACATGCAGCATTGAGAATTTGTACCAGTATATGACATGACTCAGTTCTCATTTTCCGCATTCCCCCGCCCATCCTACAACCACCTACCCATATATAATTATGCTTAGTACCCCCCCTTTTATTTTTGAGACAGGATCTTGCTTTGTAGTTAAGGCTGGCTCTGAGCTCACTGTGCATCCCGGGCAATCCTCAAACTCAGCAATCCTCTTGCCTCTTCCTCCCAAGAGCTGGGATTACAGGTGTGAGCCACCATGGCCAGCATTGTTTATGTGGTACCAATTGCTGGTGGGTGTGAATCACCATGCCTAGTATCGTTTTATGTGGTTATCGGTATTGAACTCGGGACCTTATGCCTCCAAGGCAGGTGCCGGAACCACTGAGCTGTATCTTGGGCCCTGTTCCCTTTTTTTTTTTTTTTTTTTTTTACCATCACGTTTTTTCCCTAATTACTTACCCCTAACCTCATATTGTTGGTTGTCTTTTCACTATGTTGGTGGTTTCTTTTGCTGTGCAGAAGCTTTCTAATGAGATCCCATTTGTTGATTTCTTCTGCTAGATCTCATGCCATAGAAGTTTTGTTCATAAAGTGTTTCCCTAAGCTGATGTCTCTAAGAGTTCTACATAACCTGTTTGGAAGCAGGTTTAGTGTTTCTGTTTTAATATTTAGGTCTCTAATCCACTTTGATTTGAGTTTAGTACACAGTGAAAGAGATAAGTCTAGCTTTACAAAATGAAGCTTATGTATATATGGGGTGGGATGTTGTAGATTGGGTAGGGGAATGGGAAAAAAATGAGAATTAAGTCATGTCATATACTGGTACAAATTCTTGATGTTGAGTGTGATCATGATTTCTATATATAATATACCAATAAAAATTCAAATTAAAAACAATATTTAGGAGGCTTGATTCTTTTGAGTTCTTTATATATTCTAGATATCAGTCCCTCATTTGAGAAATAGCTGGAAAAATACTTTCCCATTCTTTGTGTTGTCTCGTTGCTCTGTTGGTGATTTTTTTTTTTTACTGTGCAAAAGCTTTTTAATAAAATAGATCCCAGGTGTTGATTTTTATACTATTTCCCTTCTTTGTTTTTTAATCAAGTCTTTGCTTAAACCTGTGTATTCAAGAATTATACCAATTTCTCCTCCAGCAGTTAGTGTTTTTGTTCTAGTCCTTTGCTCCTTTATCCATTTTTATTTTAGTTTAGCACCTGTAAGAAACTTTGGTCTAATTTTCCTCTTCAGCGTATAGAAACCCAGTTTCCCAGGGCTGTTTATGAAAGAGGCTGTCTTTCTTCCAGTGAAGAGATTTGGCCTCTTTGTCAAAGATAAGTATGTTTAAAGTTATTTTTGCGTCTTCTAATTTGTTCTACTTATCCTTAGGTCTGCTTTTAAAAAAAAAATCACAGTGGTTTGTTTCAGTAAATTGTTTCCTTTCAGAATACATAGTGTTGGAATCTGTAAGTCAAAGTTTTCTCTTATAATTCATGGGTTTGTGAGGTGTCATCTTGGCCCAGAGGCCTCTCTGTATTTAGGCCGTGCTGTGGGAACTGTTTAACCTGTGCTGTTACCTTCTTCCTGTTGGTAGATGGGAAAACCAATCGGACCCAAGGTCTCTATTCAATGTAGGAGGCAGGGCAAGGGTTCAAGCCACCTGCTGTACTTAATACTTTCAAACCCAGTAATTTCCACACACAACACAAGCCATCCTGGATTTTCATCACGGCTGACAGGGCTCACATCCTCACTAGCCAAAGCTTAAAATTCTTAGAGGTTCTATGTCTAGCTTGTCCCCTCTGCGAAACTGTTTCTGACGAATGTCTCTCACTCAGTCACTGTGGGAAGATGACATTGGGAACCCTAAAGTGAACCTACGTTTTGTTGTTGTTCTGAGTCTTAGACTTAAATAATCAACCCCTTTCCAAAATGACCGCTCATTAAGGACTCTAGCAGTGTGGTGGGTGTGCGCTTGATTCTTTCCCCGCTTGTGGCCTGTTAGGTGGAAGCAGTCACCGAGGAACAAAGCCCAAGCTGCTTTTGCAGCTCCCAACAGCGTGGGCTCCTCCTGGGCAGCCCTGCTGGCCTGTTCGTCATTTCTCCCCAGGGTCCCCACATCTAGGAGCTCAGCTCACCCTTGTGGAGACCGTTTCCTTCCACAGGGGCCGGAACGGGCTTCCAGACCACTTCACGCCTTGCTGCACACGGTGGGTCCATTTCTCCAACTTCTCTGTAGCTTCCGTTTCTCTGTGAGTTCTTACTGGCTTCCTCAGCGAAGTCATTATCTTTTTTTTCTTTTTCTCTTGGCCAAGCCATTATTTTCTAATGTCTACACTCTGAACCTGGGAGAGAGAGGCTGAGTTTTCCTGCTGATTGTTACTCCATCATTTTCTTCCTCCCCAAATTGATTTTTATTATGAGGTAGCTCTGAGCTTCTGAGGTCGGGGCAGGGTACTAAGGATTGGATCTAAAAACGTCACCTGAAAGCTTATGTATTGAATGCTTGGCCCCTAATGATCAAGGTGCAGTGTTAAGGAAGTGATTGGATTATGAAAGCGCTAATCTTATCAGTGTTCTAATTTATAGCTGAATAGGTTATAGGGAGGTGATGGAAGCTTTTGTAGGTGCACATGGGTCCCTGGGGCAGTGTCCTTGAGTGATTTATACGATACCGGATCTCTTCCTCTCCTGCCACGAGATCCACACTCACCACGAGCCAGAAACAGTGGGACCCACTGACCATGGACTTCAGCTACTTCAACCGTGAGCCCAGATAAACCTTACACTGTTAAGTTGTTTACGTCAGGGTTCTGTTAGAGGGATGCAACGCTAACTAAAATAAAAATAATGGAAATTCTTTGACTATGAGTTGTGAATATTAACCACTTGTCTCCTGTTTAGTGAAATATTAGGCACAAGAGGGCATAATAAATATTGGCATCTGTACATTTACTATTTTAAAGGTTAATGAGTCACATTAAGAGGACATGTGAATGAGGAAAAATGAGAATCAAAATATGTCATGTGCCCGGGTGTGGGGGCTCTCGCCTGTCATCCCAGCACTCGGGAGGCAGAGGCAGGAGGATTGCTGAGTTCGAGGCTTGCCTGGGCTACATGGTGAGCTCAGAGCCAGCCTGAACTACAAAGCGAGACCCTGTCTCAAAAAAAAAAAAAAAAAAAGATATGTCATGTGCAGGTACAAATTCTCAATGTTGAATGTGATCATACTGTATGTATAAAATGTACCAATAAATCAATTCAAAGATAAAATAAAGTAAGAAAAGAAAGAGTAACACTCAGGTACATCTTTTTCTGTGCGTTTCTCTTGTGTGGCTGTTTAGCCCACACAGTCATTGAGTCATTGAGTTCTACCACCTACTTGAATTGCATTTATTCTGGATTCTCCATATGCAGTCAACAAAGTTATTTTTGCCTAAGAAGAATATCTCATTTATTCAACATTCCTCAGAGACACATGAGATTGTTAAGATTTTCTCAATTAACTACTAAGTCAGCAATTGTGGCATAAGGGATATTTACTGAAAATAATGACATTGATTTTAATTCAGATACATCTTACAATGATACACATTAATCATATGCTCTATTTAGTTACAAATTATGAGTCTCATTGCCAGTTAGACATTCCAAAAAGAGAAGAGGTTAAATGAGTTTTGAGCAGCCAAACTGCCAAGAGTTAGTAATGAGACTGTACAATGTAGCAGAAAAAATGAGAATTAAATTCTGTCATATAGTGGTACATATCCCCAGTACTGAGTGAATCATGATGTGTATATACAATGTACCAATAAAGATAAAAATTAAAAAATATGTATGCCTTAACAGACAAATTTTAAATGACTTGAAATTTATATTTAAGCTTAGTTAAATCTCATCAGGCATGCAATAGATGAATACATTGATTTGCAGAGCCATGTAAAATTACAGTAATAGATGGGCAGCATGATGTCAGACTAACTCTAGCTATCCCTCAGGCTGGAGGCCAGTACATATGCTAAGTCATTTTTTCATTAGGAAATTACATATGTATATAATTAGTTATGATAATGGAAGAATAATATTACAGTGAGACAATGAATTCTTTTACATTTAAATTTATTAATATAAAATATAGAATGTGTTTCTCTGTGGATATGCTCACTTTAATCTAAAAAGATACTAAAAATTTTATAAGATATAAATTTTATAAGATATAAACAATAAAGGCCTCTAGCCTGTCATCTTTCAGTTTTCTGACCAGATGACAACACTTTCTTTAGCATTCTTTTATACTGGTCAGAGCTCCAGGCATTAGCCATGTGATGAGTGAGTTTGGTTATTTCAAAAAGAATTAATAAGTTCTATGTTCTATGTTCTACTTCTGTGTTCTAGTCTTATGTTCTAGGCTCTGTGCTCTAGTTCAGTGATACTCATTTCCATAACAAACTCCTTTGGTCATGACCAGTTATATTTAGGCCTAGTTTAAGTGAACACTTCCAAGCTTTGTCCTAATTGATATGATGGAGGGCAGCCTCTTCTTAAACACTAGCTTCTGTTCACATCTTTGTTAAGTATTACTCTGCTAGTTGCCTCAGGTGCCTTTTTTCTGTCCTAATCAGGTTCATGAATGCCCAAGCAAAGTTTTTATTTGACAAAATTAAATGAGTAAGAATGACTTTTCTCAACTATAGCAACAGTGCAGAGAGACTATAATGTGATCTGATCTATAAGTCTCTGAAAGAATTTTAAGTAGTGGGATGAGAGGAAAAACCCAGGCCATGTGCAGTTGAGAAATAGAGTCATTCAGCCAGAAGTAACTTTGTCCTTTTATTTTACAATATGGAGCAAGGCTCTGATGGAAGTCAGGCTCTGTTCCCTCCGACCATTGATGATAGGGACCTTATCTTTCTGATGATTAGGAATGGCTTTCCAGGTCTTAAAAAAGACAGTCCTTGCCAGGGATTTGATTTGGTGACACTGTGCCTGCCTTACTTGATCCTCTGTACTGAGAGAGAGAGAGAGAGAGAGAGAGAGAGAGGGAGGGAGGGAGAGAGAGAGAAAGAGGGAGGGAGGGAGGGAGGGAGAGACAGAGAGAGAGGGAGAGAGAGAGGGAGAGAGAGAGGGAGAGAAAGGGAGAGAGAGAGGGAGAAGAAAAAGAAAAGAGAAAAAGACAGTTCTGGGTTTTGGAACTGGCAAGAGATTTGTAGCATGAGTTACATCTCAACGAGCCAGGGAATTAATTTACAATTGCAGGTTTTCTATGGTGAATATTCTATGAGAACAGAGTGAAGGCTTCTGGGTAAAGTCAGGAAGAAACGTGGCTGTATAGTTTAACGAAGATGGAGGAATTTAGGACCATGTTAGTCATAAATGTCACTGGGATTCAATTGTGAAAACTGGTAAGAACCTTGTACTAATGATAAACAACTGGGATGTATTGCAGAATTTAGTAGCCAACCGATTTAGTGTCCCCTTCAGAATTTATGGTGGTCTCAGTGACATAATCATTCATTGTAGTAAGGAAATCACTGTAACGTCCACTCAGAGGATGAAAGTATACTGTACACAGATACATGGATCGTACTCCTTATTAATCCCTGCTCCTCAGAAGTGTGTGAGAAAATCAGAGAAATATGCAGGAAAAGTTTATTTTTCCCATTTCAAAGTGCTTTTATACTCCTTTCGGTGTTGCAGTGCCTCGGAATGGACTGTATTTTTATTCTAATCCTCAAAGCCTGTTATTAACACAGAGGACTTTTGTGATGTGAGTGGGCATATGCGACATTTCTCTTTAGAGTTTGGGTTAATCCTTTGAAATACTATTGGCACAAAATACAGCCAAATCAGGGTTTCAAGTGAGAAGTGTAAGGTTGAAATTGTGGGTAGGTTTACATCACTGTCAAAGTGACTTTTCTAACATTTAGAGAATGTTTCAATGTACAGTTGATTGGCTTGGGAGGTAGAATACCCCCTGTTAGTTGAGTATTTGAGCTAAAACTGTTTGGAGATGTAATCAAAGTAATCAATGTACTGTTAAAAAATTACACTAATTAACCCCTTAATCTCTTTTAAATTTTCTGCCTAATTTCAAAGTATTTAGATCTGCCATCTGTCCAAGTTGTTAATTCTTTCTCACTAAATTATTATTCCTTGCATCTCATTATAATTCATTTCAATTTCTCATATTTGTGGAACTAAATCTGTCAGAGAATATTTTAAAAAGTGTTATACATTGAATTTTCCTGTCCTAAACATGCAAAGACAGAAACAAAATCTTTTAAATTCTGTAGTTGTCCAAATTAAAATACAAGGAAATAATAGAAAAATTGATAAGCAACGTGAAAAAAATTCACAACTGAAAGTATTACTGGTATATTTCTACATCAACTGTTTCCCCAATTATTTTCCAGTCGTATTTTGTTCAACCTGTCAAAAGTGTTTAATTGAACTTCCAATATATACTTTTGTTAAGTACTCTTCCTTTTTCGACCATTTGGCTTAATGTGAATTAGTTCAGCCATCCTGAGAATGTTAAAAATGTGGGCAATTGTCTTTCTAATGAAAAGACTAAATGATAAAATTTTTATTTTCCTGTACAATTTTATTACATGACAAAATTATTCTAAAGATTATAAAGAGGTATTTTTTTCTTCTCTTTTTTAAGAGTATAAATTGTGTTTTTCTTATGCTTTGCATTTTTACAGATTAAAATGATTTGGCATATTATTATGAAGTTTTGTTTCATTTACTGTAGACAGAGCCATTTCTGCTTGGGGAGATTTCTAAAGCAGGCATTCGGCTGCTGCTTAAAATATGGTGGAGTGGGGCCTGAGATTTGGCTCAATGGTTCCAGCACTTGCCTCGCAAGCGCAAGGTCCCTGGTTCAATCCCTGGTAACCACATACAACAATACTGGGTGTGGTACGCCCACTGGTAATCAATACCTCATACCACAGATGCCAGGCTTGGTGGCTCATGCCTGTAATCCCAGCACTCAGGAGGCAGAGGCAGGAGGATTGCTGAGTTCAAGGCTTGCCTGGGCTACATAGTGAGCTCAGAGCCAGCCTGAACTAGAAAGCAAGACTCTGTTTAAAAAAAAAAAAAGAAATAAAAGCAAATGTTTTTTAGAGACATTAGATAACTGAATAGCACAAATCAAGTGCTGGTCTCTTGGTACTTGGTGTTTCCGAACTGTTGCATTAGGTACGTGGGGCTGAGCTCTGCACTGCAGCACCCACTGTACACATGTAGCTATGCAAACGTGAATTAAGGAAAATTAAACGCAGTTAATTTTTTCTGCATTTGTACTGGCCGTAAATAGCTACACAAAGCTCCTACTGTTTTGTGACTACCACAGTGGACAGCAAAGATACAGAACATTTTCCAAGGTAGGCACCGTATCACTTCAGCCGATCCCTGGCCCAGAGCATTTTCACCGTCATGAAAACGTCTGTCGGGCTATGTGAGGGGGGGACTGCTGCTCCAGGCTTAGTGGGCCGCAGCCTCGTCTGACGTTGTTCTTATTAGAAGCCTTTGAAGTAAAAAACGACTCTGAGCTCATGGACAGAGACTGGACACCCTGCTTAACTTGCCCTACAGCATTTATCCCTTTTCCTGACACTTCTGTAGAACAGGAAGTCAAACTGAGTGCGTGAGTGGAGTTTTCCCGGGAGCAAAGGTGCTTGCGCCTCAGGCTGAAGCTTCAGTAGCAGAAGGAGTCTGGTCCCTTCGCCTCTGAGAGGAGGAGGTGGGTCCGTGGCTCCTCCACGCACTCCGGGGAGTGGACTCCTGCTTTGCTCTAGTGGTCAGGGGTGGTGCGAAAACGAATTACCCTGTGATGCCTCTGGAAGTATCAGTCTTTTCATCCACAGTATTTGCACATGAACTAAAATATGCACTTTGAGGAAAGATGCTTTGTTATCTCATTGGAATTAAACCATGAAAATATAGTAGTTGGTTTTTTTTTTTTTTTTTTTTGCTTTTTGAGACAGGGTCTCGCTCTGTAGTTCAGGCTGGCCCTGAGCTCACTATGGTGCCCAGGCAAGCCGCCGCGAACTCAGCAATCCTCCTGTCTCTGCCTCCCGAGTGCTGGGATGACAGGCGTGAGCCACCACGCCCAGCATTGTGGTATGCGGTGTTGATCGTTGGTGGGCGTGTTTCCACGTCCAGCATTATATGTGGTTACCGGGGATCGAACTCAGGACCTTGCGCTTGCGAGGCAGGCGCCGGAACCACTGAGCTAACCCTCCGGCCCAGTAGTTGGTATTTTTCTAATATTAAAATGTAAAATATTTGATTGTGTATTTCTCCTTTCATCATTACCATCTATAAGAGTAATTCAGAGATTTTTAGTTGTAATTTTGCTTTCAGAGCAAGAAGGGAGAATTTAATTATATTGTTTAAAATATTTATGCATTCAATTTAATGAAAAAATCAATTACATGCTACATACTATGCTAATAGTAGCATGGTACAGATATTGATTTTGAGCATAAAATAAATATGATTTGACTATTATTGCAATACCATATTTTGTGTCAGTGAGGTTGCTAAGCACTGTGTCAGGTTTCATCATCCACTGAGTAATTTATCATTCATAAAAGTCTCACAAGAGGAATTCTTATTATCTTTAGTGTAGAAATGAAGCAAATTTACTCATTTCTGCCAGGAGTCTTTCCTGTTCCAGGCAGCAACATGTATGACAACATATAACAGTGCCTGTCTCGTGGTGACCGTTTATGTGTCGAAACCCGAAGTGTTCAGACAGAAGAGCACAGTGGTTGAGGACAGTAGCTCTGGATTAGACTGTGGTTTCAAAGTGAACTCCATCCCGAAAACAGACGAGGACATGAGAAAGCAGAAAACTACAGGCCAATTTCTTGTGAATATAGATACAAACATGCTCAAGAAAATATTAGCAACTAAAACCCAAATATATAAAATGAACTGTAACCAAGCAGGAATTCACTTCTGTTCGCAAGGTTGGTTCTGATCTCCACAGGGATCAAGGTAGGAGAACCCGCCATCTCAAGTATGCTGAGTGTTCTTGTGCGTGAACAAGGAATGGTTCTTCATTTACTTAGACTGCCATTCATTCTATTTTTTTATATCAGTGCCTAATAGTTTTTCTCATATAAATCTTATTTGAGATCTATACTTTGTTAAGTGTTTACTGATGTGATTTTTGAAACAAATTTTTCCTGTGCTTTAAGTTTTCACATACATATAGGAAGCAATTGACTTATGCATATTAATTGTGCAACTTTTATTACAACTTTTACTATAATTACTTACTGCTTATAGTAGTCATTTCACTCCTTTGGGCTTTTCTCAAAAAACAAAGATGTTTATAACCAAAGATTATTTTGTTTATTTCTTTTTGAAAATAAATGGAGTTTATTGGTACATTTGACGTATACGTCATGATCACATTCCTCATAGGCAGTTTGTACTTGTGCCTGATATACCTTGATTCCTATTTTCTCCCATTGTCCTGTCTCCCGTCAGCCCCTCTGCCAGCTTTGGGTCTGTGTTTTGTTTTTTATCATCCAATTTTCCTTTCCCTTCTTTGCTTCCCCTCCCCCACCCCACTACCATCTCCCTGTGCACATTTTCTTCCTATTTCACAAGGTATAAAGGAGGTTCAAAATGTAGGGTAGGCATTGTGAAATCTTGTTTATTTCTAATTTGCAAACTTCTTTCCATTTTGTTTTTTGTAATATTTCAAATTTTTTTAATAGGTTGAGTTTATTGGTACATTTTAGGAATACGTTATGATCACAGTCCTTATTGGTAACTTTTGCATTAGCCAGAACTTCAAGTTCGGTGTTGAACAAAAGTAGCGACGGGAACATTTTTGTCTTGTTCTTGATTTTAGAAAGTTGTACTTTTCTCATAATTAACCATGATTTTAGTTAGAGTTTACTTCCTTTTATAATTTTTATTAACTTGAGGAAATTTCTTATTCCTTTGTAGAGAGTTTTTGATGATGAATACATATGAGTTGTTTTAGAGTCTGTTTTCTATATCCATCATATGATTACATGATTTTAGAAAGTTAAATACACTTTGGTGACCTTGGTTTTGTAATACATTTTTAGATATGAAACAAAAACCTAATATGAGAAAAATTCTTAATCAGATTCATTAGCATTAAAATATTCTCTGCTAAAGTCTTAATAAGCATGAAAAGAGAAGCCATAAACTTGGAGAAAATCTCTGCACAACATGTGCACAAAAGTCTCACACCACAGCATGTAAGGAACATGCAACTCAACAGAGACACACAGATAGCAAAGAAGTGTGCGGTGAGGATTCTGTCCCGTGGCGTTAGGAAGCTTCGCATGAGAACAGCAGTGACCAAGGGCGTGAGGAGAATCGGCTTCGCCTTCGTTCCTTGTGGGAATGCAACACAGTGCAGCCGCTTGGAAGGACCCTCTAAGCAGTGTTCATCTTGTCAAAGCTAAGGATAGTTTTACCCTGTGTTCCATCTGCTTTTTGTGACTGTTTCTGATCATCTCTCCTTAAATATACCGCAGTTCCGGCCCTCAGTGCCCTAGAACAGGACCTTGTTGAGAACGGGCCCTTCAGAGAAGTTATCGGTTAAAGCGAGGTCCGGGTCCGTAGGGCTGGCCAAGAAGGAGAAATCCACGGACAGAGAAGGGCCCGAAGAGAGGGAAGCGGACCGGTGGCCAGGAAGGTGCCACAGAGACACAGGTTTCAGTCCTAATTGCCCAGACTGGGAAGCAACCGGGGCGCTGGCGCCTCAGGCCAGGAGTGAACACGCAGCCGCACAGGGCGCTGGAGGGGCCCGCGGGAGAGCCCTGAGTGATAAAAAGAGCTGAGCTATCGGGCCAAGAAGAGACCCGGGAACACCTGAAACGCTGTTACTGAGTCAAAGGAGACCGTGTGAACAGGCTGCAGATCACAGGTCTCCCCCAGGACACTGGATTCGGCAGAGCCCGTCACACGGTCCGTGCTTTCCAGGGATCCCGAGCAGCGCTGTGCGGCTGCTGCTGGCCTTGGGGGGCAGAGGGCGTGTGGCGCGCGCAGGGCTGCACGGGGGTGCACAGCAGTGCGCACGGGTGGGAGCCGTGCCGCTGTGCCGCGGGCAGTGAGCCCTGATGTGTGCGAGCCTTGGATGTTAGTTAATAACAAAGCGTTATCGACCTGAACAAATGCACGCACTACTCCAGAGGTCAGCATCAGGGAAAGCTGAGCGGGGGAAAGGCAGAGAGAACGGGGTGTGCGCTCATTCACTGGGCTTTCTGTTCAATTTTCCTGGAAGCCTCCGAGTACTCTGAAAATGGAAGTCCAATAATTCATGTAAAATATACTATAACCTATACTAGTCATGGGGCATCCTTGGGAGATTTTGTTTTTCTGCCTCCATTTTGTCTTCTATAAAAAGACACTAAAAACAAAACTACGGTAGGGTGGTTGTGAAAATGAAATGTGATCCTCCATGTAAACCCCTCCACACAGTGCCTCATATTTATTGACTTAAGTATGTTGCTAATCATTGAAAGAGAAGGAAGAATTTTGTAGGTATCACAAACTGGCATTTCTTTGTAAAACAGAAGCCCAACACTGGTTTAATCAGGGACTTCGTAGAGACTCTCTTAAGGAGTGTAGTTTCACCCTGGGCTAGTGACGGGTAGAGTCGTCCTAAGTGACACCAATCACTGTAATATGTGTTCTTGCAAACAAGGGCCAAAGGCCGCCTGCACCCGCTGGGCCTCACACGACAGATGTGAATGCAGCGTGGGATTTAGCAAGTGGCCTTGCTGTGGCAGACAGCTGTGCTCGCAGCTGGAAAGCCTCGTCCCCAGCGCTCCGTTGAAACAATCCTCTTCAGACAAGCGCAAGCTTAGAGCCACATCGGTGCACATGGGAATCTTCAGGGGCACCTAACAACAGCCCGGCCTCTCTCTGTATTGGAAATCTCCCCTTTACCAGCAGGGGAAGTTGAAAATCAGCTTGATGTTGTCTAACTCAATTCTCACACACTGGCGCCATGAAGCTCATAGGCTGCCAACAGTATTTGTAAATTAAAGATTACTTTAATCTTCAGTGACAGAGATTTATGAAATATTGCTTCAAATCTGTGCTTCACGTGGCAAAGCAAATTGAGTTTATTTTATAGACAAAAGCAATTTGAGGGAACTCATAGATTACTTTGGCCACCGAAGGGTATAAATTATCTCTAACTAAATTTTATCCGTACTGTATGTTGAGCTATTTGGATACAACATGTTTTTGACATTTATTGCAAAATGATGCTTTCTTCTAGGCTGCTGTATTCTGTGGCATTGCATATAAAAATAAATCATTAAAGAAATTAGTAATTCTTCTCCTGACATGAATTACATTATCTCAGGATATGAAAATGTGACCGTATTTTTCTAAGTAAATTATTGTGAAAAGATAGCCAAACTTTTTACAATGAATATAAGATATGCCAAATATTACATGACCCAGATGCATATTTTGTACGCAAAAACGCCCTGCCTTGGCTTCGGAGCTCTACGGGTGTGATCTCGTCCCGCGTGGAGGTGAGTCGAGGTCGCGCGGGGCCGTGGGGCGGCTCGCGTGGGGCACGAGGGTCTCGGGTGCGCCCTGCGCCAGCGGTGCCGGCGCCGCGTTACCCCTTCCGGCACCACGGAAGAAGACGCCCCGCAGGGACAAAGCTCAGCAGAAAGAAAAATATTTCTGTTTTAGGACTCCAGGAAATAGAACACTTAATGGGCGAGAGAGAGGAACGTGTATATATGTAAGTCACAGGCGGCCAGCCACTGGGTCCCACAACTGAGCAGGTACACACGACGCAGAACGAGGAGGGAATTTTAAAATACTACACCCGGGTCTAGGAAAAGTCGCCCTTAGATAATATTTGCAGTCAACTTAGCGCAGCAGTCGAGTGCGTAATAGTCACTTCACATCCCCTCAATTTAATAAGATAATGGACCTTTATGAACAGGATTTCATTTCCAAAAATGCTTCCCTGGATAACGCTAACCTAAAACACTGCCTTCTGCATTTATGTTATCCAGGTTTCGAATGAGCTTTGTCCTTTCACGACTGTGATTAGTCCGTTTACCTTTGTCAGTTATTTCGCTATATGGATTTATTTCCTCCGTTTACTTTCTTCTTTCCCATGTGCCTGCCCAAGCTGCTCTTGTACTATTTCCTACGGACACCTGTGGTCTTCCTCCAAATGCCTTTGCTTCCTGTGATTGCATTCCTAGGCCGCGTCTCCTTAGACTTACGTAACAGGGTATTCTTTTGGCTCCTAGGCCTAAAGATGATGTGCGCTCTTGACATTCACCTAGGACGCATCTACGGCATCACTGCTCAAGCACTTAGCCACGCTTTAATTTTGCACCAAGGCTTTCCTTTTTCTCACTGTTTGTTCTGATCTATTACTTCTATATTTCTTTAACATAAGTTATAATTAAATGTTAATTATATCTACGAACAAATTATGCACTGCCTTTTTTACATTTCATTCTGTCAGATTTCTCTTCTCATACTTAGAGATTGTACTTTTGTAGCTCTTTGATAAATTCTTGAACTCTTAAACTTTGTGGTTCTAAAAACAACTCAATTTCATTCTTACTCTTAAAAGTAGCTTAATTTTGTGTGGAACTCTTGGTTAACATTCTTTTCCCTTAGTGCTTCGTAAATATTGTTCACTGGCATCTTGATATCTAGCGCAGCTCAGGTCATACAGCCAATTGTACCTCTGTTCACGATGTGTACTCAGGTCTCAAGTCATTTTAAAAGCGTCCTCTTTATTCCTGATTTTTTGACATTTTAGCATGGCACACATCAGTATCTTAAAAAAAAATGTTCACTTCTAGTCTGAGAAACAGTTACTTTCTTTAGTTCTAGAAAATTTTCACCTCTCCCGTCTCATATTTTGATGTCACACCTCACCATTCTCCTTTTTTTACTCTGGAACTTTTATTAAATAACCCATTTCCTGAGGTTTTAGGTACTCATCCACATTTTATCATTTTGTCTCCTTCCCTTGAACTCACTGTGGAGCTATCAACATGATAAAGAACACCGGCCATTTCCATTAAACCGCATCCCTTTAAGGAGGCATGAGAACCGCCCCATTCCTCTGAGCGCTTCCTTGCTGTTCACAATAGTTCTTAGTCTCGGGTCAGGCTGTCCAGGATTTCACATGAAGTCTTTGTGTCATTTGGTTTTGTTCCCTTAAAGATTTCAATGGGTCCAAGTTTTCGTTGTAATTATATAGTATGAACAACCTATAATTAATTTTTACAATTTCCTTTATCCCCCAAGTCTGTATCAGTGTTTTCAGTGTGCAATACAAATATTACCATTTTTTTCTGTGTGTCAAAGGCAAAATTGCTTTGAAAGATTGCTGTGGATGAAGAGTCAGGGCAAGAAGATTGTGTTCATTATGTGCTAGAGTATGTTAGACAGATTCGAGAATGTATGTCCTCTTGGCATACTCAAAAGTGTCTTTCTACCAAAGGACTGAGCTCAAGAAATACCTTTTGCTCAGGGGTCAGGAAAAGAGTTCAACTGTGTCGAAAGTGGGAAGCTAGCCTTTCTAAGACGTGCGTAAGCTAAGACAGGAAAGTTGCAGGCTTTATGTCTCTGAAGTAACACTTCCCTCTGGTCTCAAAGGCTCTGGGTGCCTGAACCAGCTTTTGCGTTGTTTCCCTGGCAGCGGAGATTACAAAGCGAAACTCTTGACTGAAACCAGCAGTGCTTCCTTTCAGGATCCTGGGAGGCTTGATGCTGTTTCCTGGATCGAGAGGTCCCTGCTCATGTAGGAAAGTAGATGTCCCTTTGCGGCTTTTCTTTCCTTTTTTTTTTTTTTTTTTGTTTTAGACAGGGTCTCGCTTTATAGTTCAGGCTGGCCCTGAGCTCACTATGTAGCCCAGGCAAGCCTCGAACTCAGCAATCCTCCTGCCTCTGCCTCCCGAGTGCTGGGATGACAGGCGTGAGCCACCACGCCCGGCACTGTGGTGTGTGGTATTGATGGCTGGTGGGCGTGAGTCTCCACGCCCAGCACTATATGTGGTTTCTGGGGATCGAACTCAGGGCCCTGTGCTTGCAAGGCAGGCGCCGGAACCACTGGGCTAAATCTCTGGCCCTGACCCTTTGTGTCTTTTTACCCAGCTCGTAAACACGTGAAGTGGCGTGAGGCCACGTGACCTCCACCCACCCACTAGCTTTTCTCCCCAGGAACCTTTCTCATGAGGACTCGCGGGAGACCGTGCTCCGGCCTCGAGCTGCGAGTGGGCCCCGTGCTACCCGGAAGGGGTCCGGGCGGGGGTCGTGCGCCCCCCGGGCTTCTCCTGAAGCACCGCAGCACTGGAGACCACGCGAGTCGGGCTGAAGCGCTTCCTTTGTGCTTCTCGTTTTCACGTAGACCCTGGTGTAGCCAAGTGGAGGAGGCCACGCGTGATACGCTACTGCGCAGCTTCTTTTTGTTACTCTAACAACTTCGTTGATGCAAACTTCTATATTTAGAATCCTTGATGCCACATCGGACAGATAGAAAAGTTGGCCGATGATCTCCAACAGAAGCTTTTTCGATTCAGAATGTAACTCAGTGAGAATAATTTAGCATTTGTAAAAGCAGCCTTGATGAGCAATTAATCAAAAACTGGGAATGATTAATAAATAATTACATCTCTTGGGGCAGTAGGAGGCGTGGTCAGTGCGGGCGAATGACTGTTCCCCAAGGGCTCCATCTGAGCTTCACTGAGAACACGCCCTAGGCTTTTATCTTGTGTCTATGATGTAACTGCTTGAAAGGAACCAATGTGGTTTAGAGCCTTTGCGAACGTGTTTTTAATGCTACTGATCGATGGGCCTGGCCACTGAAGAGTCATACGGAAACGACCCGCTCTTTGTCACAGCTGGCTCTGGACCTTTTGAATGCAACATAGAAACTTCTCTGCACGGCTAAGCTGACCTGGTACTCTGCACTGCTGACGAGTATGCTGGATTCTTGCATCGATTTATATCATCTCTCCTTACCTTCCAAAATACATTGTTTCCACCTAATTATATTTTACCTATTCTTGTTATTAGATGATATGACATTAGATTACAAGGAACCAGATCTTAAGCAGATTTTTAAAAAATAAATCTTTTATTATTACAAAATTTCTTTGGAAAACCCTATCAGAAATGAGTGCAAAGTAAAACTCCAATAAAACCAGAAAAAAGGTTGAGTCATACCTATTGAGGCGCATAAATCTATTGAAAGTTCCACAAGATGAAAACCAGAAATTTGTGGTTTGGGGTTGGTTTGTATGTTACAAAAAATCGTGCAGGCAGCCAGCTTATCTTACTATAGCGACTTGGACTAGGAAAAAGTGAGAAAAACAATAGAGTGTGGAAGCAAACGCCCTTCATTTTCTTGCTGACTTCATCAGGCTCTAGGATATTCTGCGAGGATTTTCCCTTCAGCCCTGGGTGCTCCTTAGCGAGGCGCTGTTACAGGGACCCATACTCACGTAGCTCACAGGTACCAGGCGGGCAAAGGACAGCCCCGTCTTTCTCTCTGTCACGCCTGGGTAGCTTGAAACAATATTTGCAAATTCATACTTACATGAGTTCAAGACACAGTACTTAAAATTCATTTGGTTCAAAAATTCGGGTTCATTAAGTGGGGGGGGGGGGTCAGTAGCAGGTCTTCTATGGAATCTTTCGAACGCCCCCTCCTTTCAGTGTTAGTCAGACTATGGGTTTAAAAACAAGAGCAGGAAAACAAGCCTAACAGGGCAGAAACACAGCTGAGGAGCTCACGAGTGGGTTGACACGAGGATAGGTCTGATTGTGGCGCTTCCTGTGGTCTGCACTCGTGAGCCCGCAGGGGCGGGTATTAGTAAGGGCCCCCACAGTCGCAGACGCCCCAGCCCCCCGCGGGCAGCGGGCCCAGCCGGTGGGCTCACACACTGCCTTCCGCCTTCCCCTGGCATGGCGCACCGAGTTCCCATGGGAGGAAATATGTAACTGGATGGACAATATAAAATCACCTCAATGAAGTTTTTAAATTATTCCCATCAAGTAATATGTACTTGATCATTCCAATAATACTGATAGAAAATTAAAAATAATCTGTAGGATGTAGAATTGAATTTTAATATTATGTATGGACTTACACATGCATGTGTGTGTGTGTGAAAAAAATACATATCCCAAGTATAAACTTAATATAAAGGAAGTAATTTAAAGGAATGGCTATGAACAGGTTTTTAAATAAATGTCAAGCAAATTGGTTTCAGGAAAATTTAAGATAAATTCTCATATCCTTCTACTCAAATAACTTTCAGATAAATTAAACAACTGTTAAATTTCAAGCTACAAAATTCTATAGAAAACATAGAAACAGAGATGGAAACCTTTAAACCATAACTGGGTAGATTTATAATATAAAAATGTAAAATTTTGATTAGTACAAAAATAATGTTAATAACACAGACAATGGAAACATATTTTCAACCAATATGTAAGGAGCTAACCTCAGCTTATGCTAAGTTCCTATAAATAAATAAAGAACTTAGATTGATATTTTTAAAGATGAGAATGGTTAAGGAATTGAAAATTATTCAGTTCCATCACAAAACTACTTTTTTCTTCACACTGGTAAACATTTGAATATTCATATAAAACGCCGATTTTACTTTCTTCACATTAACAGCTAATGTTTATATGTGCTTAATATTTAATAGGGGCCATTTTAAGCATTTTACTTAAAGCCATACAATTTAATTCTCATAACAAAACCCAGAGCTGGATAGTGTTATTATTCCCTCTTTGCTCTAAGAGATTAGACACATTTTTAAGATTACAAAGCGGAAACCAGTGAAGCTGGTCCTGCAGGACATTGGTCCGTCTGGAGCTTTGTGGCTCTCCGCCACACCCTCGCCCTGTCTCCCAGCTTTGAGCAAGGAGGGTGTGAGACAGACACGATCCACGCCTGCCCAAGAGTATTTTGAAACATCCTGTCTAAAAATATGTGTATACAAATACATACATCCTACAGTGCTTTAAAGGGTTTTATATAATAAAACAAAACCCTTAAATATCAAGTACTAAAACTGGAAATGAAATTTTGGTTACAATATTATATCTATGTAAAATTGTTAGCCTTGAATAATACAGGGAACTATGTTTTTAGGTGATTTTTTAATGTATTGTTTTCTGTTTTAAAGATATCTTAACATGACTTGCATGCTCTTTTAAACCCCGAATCTCGATAAAAATCATATTACAATGTGAATGTTAAAATACAAAACAATAACACTCACAGTCTCCCTAAACCTTTCAAGAGGTTCTGGACAAAGCCTTCATGTGCTATAAAAGGGGTTAACCTTTTAACAGGTACATTTTATTTCTTTTTCCATATGGTAAACTAAAAAAAAAAGGACAAGCCAGTCGTGTCTGACTCACTAAGTCAAGAAATTCTAATTGTGGAGATTCTGGACCAGACGCTTTTCTAGAAATATTTCAGGGAAGAAAAACACACAGTTTCTGCTGTTGTAGCATCTTTGCTCCAGAAAGGAGAAGCAAACAATAAACAAATAAATGGACTAAAAAGTAAAACAGAAGACTTAGGATGGATGGTTGATGGTTCATCCAGTAGTCTGAAACAGGTACCTGCACTAAGTGCCGTATACACAGAGACAAAATGAAAGAGAGGGAGACGTCACAGGGGCAGCAGAAGGCAGGACAGAGAGCGTCGTGGGCAGAAGGAAGGAGGCTGGAAACAGCGTCTCCACAGGCTTCACGGTCCCGCGTTGGACCTCGCCTTGCTCTGACTGAATGAGTTTAACCAGAGCTAAGTCCACCTTAATTTCGAAGACACAACCTGGGTGCTGGAGGAAGAAGGTCTTCTAGCAGCAAGGCTGGCAGCGGGCAGCGGGAAGAAGACCGTCGCAGCGGCTGAACAGGTGTGCCAACCGGGATCTGAACTGCTTCACAGCAGGACAAACCTGAGAAACAGGAGGATTCGGTACCTAGTGAAGAGAAACCCACAAGATTTGGTGATGGGCCGGATGTTAGGTAGGAGAACAAAGGAGATGTTTTTAAATGACCTGCATAGAAGAGCAGAGCTAATTTTATTTGAATGGCATTGTGCCTCTTCTTGGTGGACCACATTAGAGTCCCACCCTTTAGTCTGGCTGCTGTCTGAGGCATCGTGGGTGCTGGTGAACTTCCGTGACTCCCCACAGTGCTGGAGCATCTCTCTGACCAATCTGTGAGCCTCCTGAGGAGAGAGTCTGTCCTCTTATCTTCAGCACCTAGTTCAGTGCCTGGCACATAGTTGGTACTCGACACAGTATTTTTTTTTTTTTTCTTTTTGAGACAGGGTCTTGCTTTGTAGTTCAGGCTGGCACTGAGCTCACTATGTAGCCTAGGCAAGCTTTGAACTCAGCAACCCTCCTGTCTCTGCCTCCTGAGTGCTGGGATTACAGGCACAGTATTTTTGAATGAATGTTATTTGCTTAAATGAATGGTTATTAGGTTATCTGCCTAATTCATTAATAGCTGTGCTTTTTCTTTTCTGTGTACACTCAAATAAAAAATATATTTCTGTGTTTAATGAGGTTTGTTTCATTCTAGGCTATCGAGTTTAGATTTATAAGTTATTGTTTTAAATAGCACATAGTAGTTAACCTATAATTATTATACTGGTCTCTAAATCCTCTGGCAAAAGTCCTAGAACCACAAACCAAGTCAAACTGAAAGTAATAATTTATAAGGCTGTGGAGACCATCCAACGAGGATGACTAAGAAAGTGTATATCCTCAATGTGTGAACTTTATAAATACTTCTAATGACTCGGTTTTAAAATCTGCATACTCTTTTTTTTTTTTTTTAGAGAAAGCCATGAAATCTTCTGATTTTTCCTTGATAGATGAATAGATCCCCCTTTTTGGTTTCTTCATTCTAGTGTATGCTAACACGTCCCGTAAGCTCAGGTTTTCCCCATATTGTTGATTGTCTTTTAGCCGTCCCAGTGGCTTCTTCTGCTGTGCAGAAGTGTTTTAGTAGGATGAGATGCTATTTGTTGATTTTTTTCTGCTAGTTCTCCTGGCTATAGAGAACTTAGGTTCGTAAAGTCTCTGCCTAAGCCAATGTCTCCAAGAGTTCTACCTAATCTGTTTTGCAGCAGTTTTATTATTTCTGTTTTAATGTTTAGGTCTCTAATCCACTGTGATTTTAGTTTAGTACAGGTGAAAGAGATAGGTCTAGCTTTAGTTATTGGCAGGCTGAAGCCCAGTTTTTCCAGCACCATTTGTTAAAGAGGCTGGCTGTCTTTCCTCCGCTGAGGATGTTTGGCTCCTTTGCTTAGTGTATCTGGGGATGTTTCTGGATATTCTAGTCTGTTCCACTGGTCCTCAGGTGTTGAAACTTTCTTTCCCCATAAAAGCTGATAACCAAATAAGGCAATGCAGATGCTCTTTGGAACCTTTGCTTTCTGGAATGTGGATCAAGGGTGGCCCTCTTCCTTTGTTCTAAATTTCTCTCCTTCCAACTCCTCTGCAACGGGGGGGGGGGGGGGTGATTGCTGGATTACTTATAATATACTAGTTGGACTGCCAATGCTTGATTATGTATAGACTGGACAGTATTTCATTTTTTTTACAATAAAAACATTTTGCATGAAACAAACCCTAAAAAATTTAAGTGTATAATAGATTATTATTGAATATAGCTATAGTGTAGTACAACAGATTTCCAGGGATTGTTCTTTTTCTTGAGTAAAGTTTTAGGCCTGTTACTGAATAAATCATTTTCTCCAGTAAAGTTTTAGACCTGAATAACTCATTTTCTCCTCCTACGGTTTTTTGGAACCTTTCTTTGCTCTTTCGTTCTATGAAAATATTCTATGAAACTAATTCAAATATTTTATTGAACTATAATTGTGTGTTGTTTGCCTTTCTGTTACTGGCTTATTTTATTTAGCATAACATCTCCAAAGATGCAAACTAAATATTCACTGGAAGAGGAATGGATAAGGAAAATGTACATATACCCACAGTAGAATATTATTTATCCTTAAAAAGGAATTTCTATAAAATATAATATGGACAGAATCTTATTTTAAACAAAACTTTAAATTTCATAGCTGCAAACAGTATATGAGGTTATCATCTCAGGAACTGAACTCTGGCCCTTGTGCCTGCAAGGTAGGCATGGAACCACTTGAGCTAAATCCCCAGCCACTAAAGGAACTATATTTTGGCAGTAGTTGTTATGATGTAGAATTAGTTGTTAGGCTTTAGCAATGTTTTTGTAGCAGTTACACTAGCTACTATTTGTTGAACCATAAAGAACTATGCACTAAACTGTCACCTTTATATGCATTATATCGCCTAATTGTCTCAACACCACGTAGGGCAGATACCATTTTCTCCTACATTAAATAATAGAAAGCTGAAGAACTAGAGATTGAGCTTCTTGGCAAAGGCGCAGAATAAGAATTGTGGTGCCAGCATATGAGCCTTGGTTATCTGTGCTCTTAGACGGCTGTATGACCAACCACAGAAGTTGTCAGGAATAGACATGACGAAGAGTGCCAGGTGGAAGAGCAAGCACGGATAACAGTGAGATGCATTTCAAACCCTGGCGCCCACATCCACGGGCATTATCACGCCCTCAGCATCTGGAACACTGCTTGAATAGGCTTTTAATGAGTATTTAATAATTCGATGAACAAGACACGACGTAGGGTACCCAGCAACTGCAAGGTGTCACACACAGAATTTAAAATAGGACTGCGGGAACAGCAAGGTATCAGTTTGCAATATTAGATGGATAAAGATTTGTGGCTGAAATAGTGTAAGAAGCAAGCTCACTCATTCATCATGCATATGTATATATATCTCCATGGTACCATGGATCAAACTGAGGACCTTGCACTCACAAGGTAGGTGTGGCGCCACTGAACTAAATCCCTGACCCCACTATCATTCATATGTTCTTTATTCTTTATTTCATTTTATTTTTGGTATTAGGGATCAAACTTGGGACCTTGAACTTGTGAAGCAGGCAACAGAAAAGCACTAAACCAAATCCCCAGCCCAATATATTCTTAAAAAAAAAAAAAATTGCCAGGTATGGTGACTCATGCCTGTCATCTCTGTACTCGGGAGGCAGAGGCAGGAGGATTGCTGAGTTCCAGGCTTGCCTGGGCTACATAGTGAGCTCAGGGCCAGCCTGAACTGCAAAGTGAGACCCCATCTCAAAAAAAAACAAAAACAAAAACAAAAACAAAAACTAAACTCAAAATAAAACAAAACAAAACGATTGACCATCTGCTTTATACAAAATATTTAGAAGTCCAAGACAGATCAGTAAGAAGGCTGGAATCCCTGCCTGGGGTGGGGGGTACATTTTAAATGAACGTGGAGCTTTGTAGAAGATACTCTCAGAAGTTATTGTTTTTTATTGGCAGTCCTGCTAAAAACAAAAACGAATAAACTGACACTTCTGTTCACAAATTATCAGTGTGACAATATGTAGTTTACTTTTTTAAAACCAGTAAAACCACCATTATGTACTGTGATAGTTGGATGCCAGGAATCTTCAACTTTAGTAAGATAGGTCAGCAGAGTTCACTGTCGTTTTGAAAAGGAAGTTACATCTTATGAATGAGTGAAGCATCGCTGGCACTTCTCTGCCGCTTGTGAGTGTAATACCTGTAGGCGGCGCCTGGCCCAGTGCAGGCTTCCTGGAGGACAGATGTGGAAACAGACCTTGGTACGGATGCCGGTGCTGGGTAGCCTTGGG
Organism: Thryonomys swinderianus; assembly: GCA_004025085.1. NCBI lineage: Eukaryota > Metazoa > Chordata > Mammalia > Rodentia > Thryonomyidae > Thryonomys > Thryonomys swinderianus. Next base: position 4,999 of record PVIC010000526.1, on the reverse strand, counting down.
GTAACCCCTTGCAAAAATGTGCAGAGGGAGAAGTTAAGAGGCATTTCAGGGGCCAGATCAGCTTTTAAGACTCGTTCATCCCGAGTGAGATAGGGATGGACAGGCCCAACTTTAGAACCCTGGATATCGCACACGGCGGCCTCGGAATGCACATTAGTTTGGAGACAAGAGACTTTCTGGTGTAGCTGCTGAGGGAACTGACAGGCAGCGGTCTCCATTAACCACAGGACAGTGTCCACCAAGGGGTCCAGCAGCAGCACAAGCATCTCAGCAAAGGAAGCCTCCTTATCAGCCTCCACCAACACCAGCGCTAACACCCACAGCTCACCTCGTCCTGGGGTTTCATTTCTCCGTAGCTCCAGAGGCCTGTCCACCTCCACCCCTGTAGCCAAGGTCGGAGCCCATGTTGGGAACGTGGCTTCGGGTTGAGGAAATCCAAGTTTGCCGGAAAATTAAACAGAAAACATGCTAGGCAGAAGAGGGAGACAAAGCCACAGTAAGACGCAAACATGTTCCCACTTTCCGTCATAGATTCAGCACCCAGTACCGCCCTGGACACAGGAGGTGGATGATGAATATTAATGGGCTTCTCTGAAAGACAAGACGTGGCTCCTTCCCCGTCGCCTCCTCTCTCAAATACTCGTAGCTACTTACCGTTGAAAATTCACCCGCTGATCTCGTCTGCAATTCTTAGGCTGCGCTTCCACGTCTTTCTCAGGGCTCCTCGGTCAAGGGTCCTCAGCCTCTCCCGTCCTTTCTTATCTTCTGTTTCTAATCATCCATCGAAGGCAACTTAACTTTTGTATTGTTCAATTTGGCAACACACATTTTTTCTGACACTACAATTATGTTATCTACAGCTTTTCTCCCCCACCTGACTCAGAATTAAATGTGATAATAGCTACAAGCGGCTACGTAAACAGAACTCTTAAAAGCCAATGGCTTAAGGCTATTTTCTCAGAGGTTTTTCACTGAGTGGCTTTCCACGGCCTGGATTCAGCTTGTCATGATATCTTATGACCTATGTAATATTTTATACGTTTGAGCCAATATTTAAAAAGCTTTGTCACTTCAACTCTAAAAGTGAAAAGCAGTGGAAGGCATTTATATTGTTGGGTGCTTTGTGGATTAATATGCTTGGGTTAAGGTCCCTTTCTCGAGAAGTGATGTTGTTACGCCTGAGTTGTGCCTGGGAGAAATGTTTCTAGAATGCTGAGTTTTACACCTTCTGCATTACTGTCCTCCTGTTCCTGGGAGTCCTCTGTTTCCATGGTTTTCTTCTCCTGGAGGCTCTTTTCTGCAGGACTGACATTTTCTGTGTGTGCTGTAGGAGACTATGTTCCCCTTTCCTCAGCTCTAGCTGTTGGGAAGCTATCGCTCCTGGAATGTTCTTTTGTCTGCTACTTTCCACTCACTTTTCCTTAACATCCTATATTCTTCTTTCTAGTTCAAAACGTTTTATTATCTTTACATGGTATCAATATTAATATGTCCCTAATTCACTTTGTCTAATGCCCTGTCTTCACGTTGTCTAGCTGAGACTGCTTAAAAATATCCTAGCTTAATGTAATCTAGATGGTTTTCTTCTGCTTCCAGAATGATCTGACTTGTCCTGATATTAATTTGCCCGTTTTCCCAACTTGGTCACTCCCATGTAGATTCCCCCCTTAGGCCTCACGATCCCCGGCTGTCTTCAGTGATGGTGCTTCCCTTCTGGTCTCTGCCGTCATTGGTATTCAGACCGGGATCTGTCTGCAGAATGAAGTGTGCAGCCCAGTGGATTAGCCTCTTCCTCGTACAGGGGAGAAACTTGGTGCATGCAGTTTATTTCAGTATCGAGAGGCACCTCCTCCTAATGAGTCTTATTTATTTATTTGCACAGGGCAAAAGCCTAAAAACTATGCAGCCAAAATTCCGGATGTGAAGTTATTTCTTCACACTGCTGTTGTATTTGTAAAACAGAACGAAATGACCATCTTTGGGCCTTTTTGTACTCCATAAGGATGTTGAAGATGTATCTGCAGGAATGTTTCAGTCTCCAAACTCAAGTTTTCTGCTTGACGGGGTGAAGGCCACTGTGCCTTGCTGGGCCTTCCGTTCCAAACACTGTGCTCAGCGTCTTCCTTGTTTTCAGTTTCATTCGCTATAGAAGCAGGAACTTCCTTGTGATGCCTCTGTACTCCCCTGGAGATCGTTCCTGCAAGGCCAGTGTAGATTCTCTTGCTCTGCCAGCTGTGTGATTTTATCATCACCTGATTACCTTCATTTGTGTGTGGCTTGAGAAATCCAGAGCAGTTTCTGTACTTGCACTAACACTAGACAGACAAAATGAACACGTGAGGAACGGGACTCAGGCCCTTAAATATCAGATGGAGATGAGTGGTATTCAGGGGGTTAATCTATATGCAAGTTTTCCTAAACGTCTCTTTGTGGAAGACCCACTGAGGGCTGGGGCGAAGCTGGGTGAACGTTTACTGTCTGTGTTCTCCCCAGATGATCTGTATTCAGATCTTCAGTGGATTTTACTGTTTTCAAAGCCACATCTCAGATGTTCTCTCCGTTAATCTGGTGCGTTTGCAGTTTTAACGGGCAGAGTGGGAAAACACGGTCTCATGATTCCTCCATAGTTTTATCCGCTTTTCCTAGATTTGTAGAGAAATACTCCAACAGTTTCTATCTTCCAAAAGCCTATTAAATTTCTTGGCTTCTGTGATGGTTGATTGACTGTGTCAACTTGAAGCAAATAACAAATAACCTCACTACAGTGGCTCAGCATAGTTCTGGGTGTGGAAGACCCACCCTGGGGAGAGATTACCACAGTGCTATAAAAAGGAAGGTTATCAGTTTGCTACTTGTGTGTATTGAGAACGTACAAGGTTTGAAAGCTCTGCTCCTGCTGATTTTGTATGGTCTTTCAACATGAGCATGTTGGGAAAGGGAAACACATCTTCACCATGATATTCAACAACCCTCCGCTCAGGAGGCCAATTTCCCAGCTATTCCCGGGAGGAGAGGAGCAGATCCACGTACTTCACCAATTAACACTTTCGCGATGAGATAGTCATCTCAGAATATGTTGCAATAACCTTGAATCAACTGATGAAGCCCTGCCCAACGGCTCCAAGCGATGAGAGGCCTTCAAGGTCAAACCGTTGATGACTTGCAGGTCAGGACCCTTTGTGGAAAGCCATGTCACTGCCTCCCAGAAGTCCAGAGCTTTCCCAAGGTCAGAGCCAGTGCTGCAGGTTTGACTGCAGTGCATAGTGCAGCGAATCTCGTTTGTCACTGTGCACTTGGACTTGAAGAAGGTTTGTACACAAGTTAATAGAGCAGAGTAAAAGCTGAGTTAATGACCTTGTACCTGGCTTCAGATGTGACTCATACACCCGCTTCCATGGCTTGTCGTATCTGCTCCTGAGGGAAACCTCTGTCATTGCCGATGTGGGTTTTGAATCCAAGCACCAGCAATCTGTTCCAGGGAACGTAGCTGTGAGCGTGCTGAAGGCCACCGTGGTGCTCCTGCCGGATGACGAGCTCCTGGTTGTCGCCACCTTGAGGAAGACAGAGGAAGACTCTGGTACTAGAAGCGCTGTGCTCCCTGTCAGTTTGTCCCGTCTCCAAAGAAAACAGCGCCAAGGCAAGTGCTTCCTCTTACTTTCTGGACTCGGTTTGAATTTTGGTTTTACGTTTTCCTACCCGTGAGATTCTCAAATTCCTACTTATTGTCTCGACTTGGATTTCTTAGCAGATCTCATCACATGGCTACTGGGTATGAAAAAGACAACTGAAGCGAAACAGTTCCGTGCCTGGCACCCACTAAGTGCTCTTTCTCCTTAGAAAACATCCAGTTTGCCCAGCGTGAAAAAGAAGACTTAGTTGTCCCTGTGTTAGTGTGAGCAGTGCCACTTTATAAGGATTTACAATGTATTTATGCAATTAATTTATTTGGAGACAGGTTTGCTTTGGTCAAATAAACGAACTACTTAAATAAATCAGATACATTAACCTTATAAATTGTATCTAAATGTTTATAGGAGATTAAGTGTAATAGGTCCAATATTAAAAATCAAGCTTTTTTGTTTTATAAGCAAAATAATAGAACTTATAAGTCAAATTTAAGAACTTAGAAAAGAACGAAGATTTTAGACTTATAATGTTAAAAATTGATTATCAAAACCAGAAATGACTCCGCAAAATCTAAACATAAAACTTTCATTGGATCCAGCTGTGCCTCTTCTAGATATCTTCCCCAAAGAGTTTGAGACATCACACGTCAGGATTATCTGCATTCTGAAATTTACATCGGCACCATTCATAATAACTAAATGATAGAGCAGCCTACACAGCCAACAAAAGAACGGTAAAGGAAGTCTTCACATCAATGCGCCACAACTCTTCCGTAAAAAGGTAAACGAGCCATTGTAGGAAAATGGATGGACCTGCAGACCATGGTTAGTGAATAAAACCAGACGAATTAGTTTAAATATCACGTGGTGTATTTATATAAAAACTCAAATATAAATAAAGTAAAAGATAGATAACAGTAAATAAGGAGGTGGGCCCGTTCCAAAAGGGAAGGGGACTAAGAGATGGAAGGACATGAAAGGCAGAGGAGAGGCTGAAGACGAAGAAGGAATTGAGATGCGTTCTGCCCATGTTCCAGATTGCCCAGAGCTATGTGATTATTATGTATTGCAAACATATACTAGCAAAAAAACCAAACAAACTTGAAAAAGCAAGGTAAAATAAAATGCTGGTCAAAGGCTTCTGACCTCAAAGGGCTCAGAGTTGACAAAATAATGTATGGGAAATTTTAAGTGCAGTTCTCAAAATACGATGTATGTACAATAAATGTTGCTTAATATTGTCACTGCTACCTTAAAAAGAAAAAGAACATATGTACTACATGGATCAGTTATTATTTACCTGATCATGTGTAGTAAGCTGAGCGTATTTCAACAGTGTTTGAAATATAAAATTTTTATGAGGAACTCATCAA
>PVIC010000525.1:97700-119407 GCA_004025085.1 Thryonomys swinderianus | reverse complement strand
TTTTTTTTTTTTTGAGAGGGTCTCGCTTTGTAGTTCAGGCTGGTCCTGAGCTCACTATGTAGCCCAGGCAAGCCTCGAACTCAGCAATACTCCTCTCTGCCTCCCGGCTGCTGGGATTACAGGCAGGAACCACCACGTCTGGCAGGCACTGTGGTATGTGGTATTGATTGCTGATGGGCGTGATCACCACGCCCAGCATTGTATGTGGTTACCGGGATCTAACTCAGGACCTTGCACTTGCGAGGCAGGCGCTGGAACCACTGAGCTAAATCTCCGGCCCTTAATAGGGCATTTTTAATAAATATCAATAAGACTGTGAGTAAATGATGATGTTTTTGAAATCTTATCTAGCCTTGGTGATTTATTGCATGTGATTTTATCAGTTCTTAGAGGTGAGTCTGGAGGCTTCCAACTGTAATTGTGTGTCTGAGACTTTCTCTAATTCACTCTGGTTTTTTTTTTTGTTTTGTTTATTTTTATCTTATTTGGTACATTATATATACACATCATGATCACACTCAGTATTGGGGATTTGTGCCAGTATATGACAAAATTTAATTCTCATTTTTTCTCATTCCCCTACTCACCTCACAACCCCCACCCCCTAAATACATAAGCTTTGTTTCCCTCTTTTATTACCATCACATTTTTTCTTTACCCCTCATTGCTCACCCCTCTACCGTATTCCCCTTTGAATATTTTCTATTTCATAATATCCATCAGACATTCCAGAATTCATTAACATCTTCAGTTTCTCATACCAGTGAACAGATACAATATTTACAGATCTGTGACCTATTTATTTCACTTATGAGTATGTCCTGAAGGTACATCCATTTGAGTATAAATGACTCAAACTTTACATTTTTGTTGTTTAGCACCTACACGTTTAGGATGGCACTGCCAACTTGATAGATGGACTTTACCACATGCAGAACCCCTTTATGTCTGTGGAACTACTTACTCTAAAGTCTACTTCATCAGGTACTGACAAATCTACTTCTTTTCATACATGTTTCCTTGATTTACTTTTATATCTTTTTTCCCTTCAACTTGTCTACATAATTATATTCTAAGTAAATTTCTTACAGACAGCAGATGGTTGGCCTTGCTTTTTAATCTAATGTGTCATCTTCTAATTAATATTAAATTAACTCTATAGTTATAAAACTATCTTTACACAAAAATATCTTGTAAGTGATGTGGTGGTTTTATTCTATAAAACCTCCCCTCTGTCACATTTTGACAGTTTTCTGTATTTTAATATAACTAAATGCTTCCTTTGCTGATTTTCTCACATTTACCCATAAAGCTGACATCATATAGCTTTTTTTAATTGAATTCTTTATTGGTACATTTTATATACACCTTGCAATCACACTCACCATTGGGAAATTTGTACCAGTGTATGACACGGGTTAATCCTCATTTTTACCCATATCCCTACCCACCCTAGAACTCCCCACCCCCCATATATATGCTTTCTTTCTTAAAATCATATTTATATTTCCCCTCATTACTTTCTCCTACCCCTTCCCTTTGAATATTTCCAATTTCATAAAATCTATCATACATTCTAGAACTCATTTACATCTACAGATTTTCATACCAGAGAAAAGGTACAGTATTTGCATATCTGTAACCTATTTATTTCAGTATACTAAGTAGAATTGTAAAAATTAAAAAGAAAGAAGAATTCAATTAAAATAATGTAAGAAAAGATATACTTCATATAAATAGGAAAAAGTATGAAATATAATATCCAGAGAATTAGACACTTAAACTTATCACTTCAACAAGTCAAGTAGATTTGCTTAGCCTCATTTATTGAAAAATTGACTGTATACATTCTATTTGGTAATCCGTTCCGTACAGAGCAGGTGATATTTTAGTGACAATGAAGGAAATGAGGAGTTTAACGAAAAAGACAGCGGCTGTGTAGTGAGTGCTGCACACATGTACTAGGTCCCAATGAGAAATGTGATCATCAGGTAATACAAATACATATATATCTAAGAGGTGCAGGGAGGAGAGGGAGGGAAGGGGACTTAAAAATGAAATTGAGGCCTGGCGTGGGGGCTCACGCCTTTAATCCCAGCACTTGGGAGGCAGAGGCAGGAGGATTGCTGAATTCGAGGCTTGCCTGGGCTACATAGTGAGCTCAGGGCCAGCCTGAACTACAAAGTGAGACCCTGTCTCAAAAAAAAATGTAAAAATGGAATTGAGCTGCTATGAACAATGGTGTACATCTGTCTTTCCAATGTGAGTTTTTAAATTCTTTGGGGTATATTCCTAGCAGGGGGATAGGCGGGTCAAATGGAACCCCTAGTCCTAGTTTTCTGAGAAATCTCCACACAGATCTCCACAATGGTGTGGAATTGTGATGAGGGGAAGGAATAAATATGATACAGAAAGAAAATAAAAGAGCATGTATAAAGGGGGTGAGGAGGGGTGGGTGGGTAGGGATATGGATAAAAATGAGAATTAACTTGCATCATATACTGGTACAAATTCCCCAATGTTATACATGATTTTGATATGTATATAAATTGTACCAATAAAGAATTCAATTTATAAAAAAATGGAATTGAGAAATATCTGGTATTTGTATCAACTCCACGTGACAAATGCAATCATAATGTACTACAAGCATATATTAATAAAATAAAAAATAAATACATGCCTTATATCAAATTATAATTTTTCTACCTGTTGTTTTTTTATATGAAGTCCCACTGAAATTCTAATGTCAGGACTCCATTTGTTCTATAGTAGACTAGCTCAGAAGTTGCATTTGTCCTGTAAATACTGAAATATTTATAACAAAATCCTTTAAAATAAAAATTTATTGACCTTTGTCTAAAAGTGTGCCACCTCACAGACCGACAATAGGTCTAGGATTCTGTGCATTCTCTAATTTAAAAATGTTTAATTCTAAACATAGATGATACTTTGACTGTGAGTCTTCCATGAGTATGAAGGGAATTCCATGGCCTAATTCATATAACACTGAGTACTGTGAGAGTGACCCAGTTACTGTCATCTTTCCTTTCAATGCCTGGATAAGCTACTAGTGATTTCAAACTTTTCCATCAAAAATATAGCAATAATTCCCTATGCCAAATATAACTGGGTAAATAAAGAACATAATGATTCCTTCCAAAGGAGTCCAGAAATTTCACAAACATAATAGTTACTGAACATCATTATAGCGGCATTATCCTATGCTAATGAAACAGCTCTCAAAAGACTTTCATTGAACTTGTAGTAATATTCACAGATATCAGTGGACAAAGAGATCATCAGTTAAGAACTAACTGTTCCTCTGAGACACAGTGGGAAGTGAAGGGAAAGAAAGAAAAATAGTCATAGTATTGATAAAATGGCATGTGTAGTGCCAGGCATGGTGGCTCACACCTGTAGTCCGAGCTCTCAGGAGGCAGAGGCAGGAGGATTGCTGAGTTCCAGGCTTGCCTGGGCTACATAGTGAGCTCAGGGCCAGCCTGAACCACAAAATGAGATTCTGTCTCAGAATAATAATAACTAAATGTTCCTCTGAGACACAGTGGAAAGTGAAGGAGAGGAAAGAAAAATAGTCACAGTATTGATAAAATTGCATGTGTAGTGACCTGAGCAAGAATCAGTTCAGAAAATGAGGAAGAGTAAAAAAATAAGTGAACAAGAGATTATACCTACCATAAACAATGATTTCAAGAAGTGTCCTTCAAAGGGGAGGCAGAGAAATAGGATGAAATAAATAAAAAGCATTTAAACACTATTTTTTTACATAGAAACTTTTTAAGTGCAAGGTTTTTGCAAAGTGGAAGTTTTTGGAATAGAGCACTTGGGCATCATATTTTTACTTTGAAGTAACAGTTAAGTATGGTTTTCTATGTGTACTATAAAAAAACGAATTTCAATTTCCCTATTAGAAAGAGCAGAAAAGTCTAAGCAGTATGTTTGACTAGTTAATACTCTATCTGGTTCTATTAATCTGATAACATTGTTATCAGACAATGGCCACTAAAAAGAAATGAGCTATTGAACCATGGTGGGCCTAGATTTCAGTTGGCTAATCTGAAAAGATTACTTATACATACTCAGAAATGAGCCTTCCTATGGACACAGGGAAAAAAGTATATCAGTGTCTGCTAGAGATTGGGGAAAGGAAGAAATTTGTGGGAAAGAACAGAGAGGATTATTAGGGCAGTAAAATTTTTCCGTATGATCTGAAGTAGTGGAGACAAGCTACTACACATTTGTCAAAACCCAGGAATGTAAGACATAAAGAGTGAGCCAATACAGGTTCATGTATTATGAAAAGTCCATCACTGTTGGGGATTTTAGAAGTTAAAGAAGCTTTACATACACAAAACAAAAACTACATGGAAAATCCTAGCGCCTTTTACTCAATATTTCTGTACATCTAAAATTACTCTAAAAATAAAATCTAGTTTCACAAAGACAACCTAAGCCAAGATGACCTCGTCTTCATTTGAGGCCATTAACCCTTAAAAAATTAAGTTCTACCACATGAGGTAAGTGTGATGGAGTAGCTTGTGACTTTCAGTTTTTCCCTTCAATAGGTCCCAAATCCTGCCACTTTTCCTTCATTCAGATGGTTTGTGAAGGCCAGGTGGAAATTATTTTTACTTGACTATATGGCTGGATTATGACTTGAAGCCCAGAATTCCATGAGTTATCATGGGTAGGATGAGTCTTCTGGGCTGAGTGATTCACATGAAACAGTCATTGCAGCCACATCTCTCTCCTGCCAAGTGTTTTGCCAAAGCTAATAGCAAATCAGAAAGATTCTGCTACTCTCCTGGTGATATTCTAAGGAACCAACCTCAGCATCAGTCCTTGTGATTACTGAAGAACCACGACCTAAGACAGAATCAGTAACAGCAATGTAACTTTAGCAAAGCGTGTATGCCAATGAAATTAATAATTAATAATGAAATTAAAAAATTAATAATGAAATTAATAATCACCCTTATTGTACAACTTTCTGACAATGCATGAGACTTCATGAATATTTTTTCTTCTGCAGATCAACATAATGAAATCGATACAAGTTATCAAAATTTGTCCTGTTACTTATAATTTCAAATTTCAAAATTCCTTCTTCAGACTTGACACACAGAAAGGAACTCAGTGTCCTTCGGTGGTATCTCGGCCATAAATCCATAGCCAGATTTTGTGCAGTCCTGTGGGTATTGCGTGTTGCTTATGAGGAAGCAGCATGTCTATAGTGAGCGTTTTGTGTTCTTCTCAGAGACTACAGTTTTAGGAAACCAAAAAAGCACCTAAAATAATTTCAGATGTGTTGTCATCAGTAAGACCTGAAGATACAGAGCTTGGATTAGGCCCTTGGACAAAAAAAAATATTACTGGAGGAAATAGATCAATTTGAAGAGGCTATGGATTAGATCATCATATTGTGAATATATTGATCCCTCAGATTTCCATTATTGTACAGTGACTGTTTAAGAGAAGAGCCTTGATTTTAGAAAACACACCCTGAAGTGTCAGAGACAAAAGGAAATCAGATCTATGACTTACATATTTAAGGAGAGAAATAATGTATGTGAACACACAGAATAGCCTTGTATCTTTTTCCTACATATTTGAACAGTTCTGAAACAAAAAGTGGTACTAATGTAGCACCACACACCACAATGCTGGGTGTGGTGACCCACGCCCACCAGCAATCAGTACCACACACCACAATGCCAGGTGCAGTGGCTCACACCCATAATCCCAGCACTTGGGAGGCAGAGGTAGAAGGATTGCCTGGGCTACATAGTGAGCTCAGAGCCAGCCTGAACTACAAAGTGAGACCCTGTCTCAAAAAAAAAAAAAAAAAACCATGGTCAGAGAGCTCATCCATAACACAAAGGAAAAGATTCACTTTGTTTCATTTTCTTTAACATTTGTTCAATGACTTGTCGTTATTACATTAGAAGACTTAAAAAATTCAAAGATCTTAAAATTCAGACCCTTTGTCATTACAAAATATAGGAGTATATTCACAAATACATTTCTAATTTGAATATTTTGTTCATAATTGTTAACACTTTGCTAACTAAATTTCATAATGTTGTTTGTCATCAAGGCTAATTATTTAACATGTAGATGGTGCCTTCATATTCAAGTCAGGACCAGGTTTTGTGTTCACTGCCATAATCTCATCATGTAACTTGGAAGCCAAAATATATGGAAATTTGATGTAAATGTCAGGAATAACGAAATGGATGTGATCTTCAATGGTATCAAAACTGACATAAGTTGTAACGCTTCTGATCACAGAAAGGCTACTTTTGTTACACCCAGTGCCAGACAACCCTTATTTCTGGCCTTTTGAAGTCATCTTCTGAGAAGAGGTGTAGGAGCATGCACTTACCAGTATGACTTAGAACTTCCTTAGGCTGAAACAGCTTCCTCCTGGAGCACATGTCCTCCCACACTTTGTTCACATCTGCCTGGTAGACTCACAAGCTCACTTTAATTCATTATCTGAGATTATACTGCATTCACTTTGAACCTGAATGAACAGCTTCTGCACCAAGTGTGAAGATCACCTCTGTCCTCTTTAAAGGATGGGATAGAAAGTAATTCTATTTTAAAATGTCTGCTGTCATTTAAATCCCTTTGCCCAACTAAGCAATCATAGTTGGACAATGGTTTCATCAAGCACCAGTCATCAGGATGCTGCTGGGTTGAGCCTAGGTAGTTCTGAATCACGAAGGAATCAGTGCAGCAGGCCTAGTTTTCCTGTTTTGATACTGTAAGTAGTTTTGCCATCACCTGGCATCTCAGAGGACGTTATGTGACTCTCTTGGTGCAGGAAGGAGCCTTGGAAGCAACAGTGTAGGACCTGTTAGTCATGTGTTTCTATGGTTTTTTATAAATATTATGACCAACCTTAGTCAATAGATGATGATTATAAATTATCTTTTAATTGCCAGAAGCTATTTTCTTTCAGAGGTCTTTTATAGTGACTTTTAAATTCAGTTGACTCTGATTAATGTAACTTATCAGGCACAAAATATTTATGGGGCTAAGATTTTGGCAGTTAGGTTCTGAGTCAGACACGCGCATGCTGTGAAGAATGAAAGATGAACAGGAATAAAACATGATGGCTTTTGATGGCATGTTTGAGGGAATACTTAACATAAAATCACAGGAACTACTCTTATGAAATAAATATCTACACCTTGTGTGTTCAGGGAAGATCCTTACAACACAACAGTATGCAAGATAGAACCATCTTGTATCCTCATGGGCTACATCATTAGCAAATATTCCCCACACAGGCTCAGCAAAGGGTTATACCAGATAAAATGCAAACATTTAGTGGGAAGGAAATTTGGCAATGTGTTGATGTTGTACGTAGAATCTCCAAAGTCCATTTCAGACTGTTCACCAGGATCTCATTAGGTCAAAACTCTCAGAGCACACATTGCAGATTTAAAGATGCAAACTGAACTGCTAAGTAGTCACGAACCAAAATACAGTGAATCAGCAATGCTTTGCACTTATCACCAACCATCCTCTTAGCCTTCTATGATGGCAGAGAAAAATAATTCATTAAAAGTTGACCACACTGTTGCAGATTTTGTCATGTTTGTTCTGTATGTCTCTCTACAAATTCCCCCTTTCCATTAACCATGACAAGTGCTACGACAGTATTAACTACTTTAATATACTTCTCTTCTAAATAGCCACAATGACAATGATCATACTCTTTTATTATCATGATTGTTGGTGTGCATTGAGGTTTTCAATGAACCTCCTAACAATGAAAGTCTTAACATCTCTTTTCTAGTGAGCATGGCAAGAATTTTTTGCAGGGAGAGCAGTAGCATGCAGGTGGGATTAGGAAACGAAGCTTACATATTTAGGAGGTGGGAGACTGAGGGCTGAATAGAGGAATGGAAAAAATGAGAATTGTGTCTATACTGATACAAATTCCCAATACTGAGTGTGATCATGTGTATATACAATGTACCAATAAAGATAAAATTTAAAAAAGAAAAATTATTTAAAATAAAAGAAGGAAATAAAATATATAATAACTCACCCAACTTTTAATAGCTTGGATTTAAAAATAATTCTGAAATTTATAAAATACATTTGTCTAACAGACCAGGGGTTAAGGGTAAACTTAATATTAGAAGAACACAAATAATTATATCTTAACTTCAACGTTTTAATTCTAGCTTAAAACTGTAATTATGACCCTTCTTAGTCCATTTAGTGTAGCTATTCCAGAATAGCTGTGTACTGAACAATGTGTAGAAATTGCCTAGTTTGCAGTTCTGGAGGCTGGCAAGTCCAACGTCACTATCCTTATACCTTCTTGTTATGACATCACTCAAAAGAAAGCAAGGGGATGAGGGAGACCAAAACTGAGCTTGTAAGGGCCCCAATCCTGTTCACAAGAGTGGGTCCCTCTTGGTTTAAGCACTTCACACATACCAGCTGCCTACTGCTTGTCACGAATAATCTAGAGTCCCATTGCATTCCACTGAGACCTTACTGAAGGAGCTCCAGTAATAGACTAAAGCATTTGTCTTCAGGTGACTTTCTAAAGGTTTAGAAACAGCAGAGCCAACTGAGAATGACCTTCAAACAGTTACCTCTAAAGACAGTACACTACATACTGTGATCTTGTAAAGGTCAAAAACGCTTGGATGACCTATCGGTTCGGGCTCATTCTCACACACATCTATTCATCCATTCAACAAAGACTTCCCAAACACATAAGCCAAGCATACTGTAGAGGGTCCATTTCCCACACAGAAGGCAAAATCTCTGTTTTCAAAGAGCACATACTCAAGTGGGGCAAACTGGGCACAATTAAATAAACCTGTAACTGTTAAATAAAAACTAACAGTGTTTTATGGTATAGAACAAGACTTGGGTCCTATTTCCAATAGGAATGTCATAGTAAAATCACTGTGATGAAGTGATATGTCACCTTAGAACTAACAAAAGAAGCAAAATACAGTGAGAACAGACCAATGGCAACATGTTTCTCAGGTAGAAGAAAGAGTAGAAAAAGGCCTTGTGGCCTATGTGAGTGTATTTTGGAACTTACAAACTTAGACCTTCTGAGAATGACAAAACAGAACAGGAAGTGGAAAGCAGGAAAATAAACAGGACTGATAGCATTTGTGGACCACAGATAGGAGCACAGATTTTATGCTACATGTCAGTGACCTTTCTGTTATTACAGTGAACACCCAAGATAAACAACTTAGAAAAGATTTATTCTGGGAGGTTCCAGGCCATAATCAATTGGCCCTTTATTTTTTGCACTCTGGGTGATAAGGCACGTGATGGCAGAGAGCAGGTGATGAGAGAAGCTGCACAACTCATGACAGCTGAGAGGCAGAGTAGAGGAAGGGCTTCTAATATCCCCCACACACCCCCAATAACGTGAAGACTTCTATCCCCTGCTTCCTCAGGGTGCCACCAGCCCTCAACAGTGCCAAGAACTGGGGACCCAGCCTTTAAAACACGAGCCTCTGAGGGAGAGTTATTCAAGCCATGGTATTCCAAGCACAATGGATTTAAGCAAAGGTATTGATTTTCAGGTTGAGAAGCTCCATATGGTTATGATGCAGAAAAGAGGCAAGAGAGGAAACGATGAAACCAGGAGGAGGCTTTGCAGAAGTCTGGGCACGACACGATGATGGTTTAGATAGAATGGGAGTTCTCAAGATAGGAAAAACCAGAAGGGTATGAGGTGTGTTTTGGAGAGAGAGCTGACAGCAGCTGCTGATGAATTAGATGTGGATGATGATGGAGAAGGAGAAGTGGGGAATGAGTTTCAGGCATCTGGCTTTTGAAACTGGGTTGATGGTAGCAACATTTACAGGCATGGAAAAGTCTGAGGAGAGCCAGGTTTACAAGGGAAACTAAAGTCTTGATTGGAATGACTATGAGATTTCCAAGCAGAAATTCTAAATAAATAATTGGATGTTTGTGGTGCATATTTATAGGAAACATGAGGCCTGAAAATAGGAAGTTGAATACTCTAAGCCTACACATGCATTTAAGATCTCAGAAATGATATAAATACACCTTTACAAGGCTATTTCTGTACACAGAGTTTTCTATCTGCCATTAGACCCTAAGAATTTAGATCCCTGATCTCTTTCACTTAAATCTGCCTACCTCAACTTCTGTGTTTCTTTCCTCTACAGAGCTATGTTTCATGAAAATTTCCACTCATCCCTACAAGCTGACCGGAAAGGAACCACACAAGCTCTTCTCATTTTAGGTGTTTTTAGCTACAGTGGAAAAACCCTACTGCAAACAATAATAAAAACTACTAAGGGTGGTTTTCAGTAAAAAACTGAGAAATTTTCCTCTTACTGTAAAAGGGGCTAACCTTGGGACTCTTTGTTCCTGATCTGCCTGTTGGTGCTTAAAGAGAAGGTTCTCATTCATCCTCCATCTATAACAAGCATTCACTCGTGGAATTCATATTGACTCAGAATCTGAGAAGCTGAGACCTGGAGAAATCTTTAAAGGCTTGTTACAGCCATAAATGAAGACAAACTTGAGCTATTTTTTGATGCACCTTGATAGCATATTTATAAGTGAAATAATAGGACCCCTATATTAAAGCCATATAGTTTTTCTAGTGTGATAAAATGAAGATGTAATTGAAATACAAAATATATAATAAATATTGTGAAATAGGATGAAAATGTTCAAAGAGGAATGAAGAGGGAAGGAAGGGAAAGCAAAGTAGGAAAAGAAAATAATTTGGTGGCAAAAGGAAAAAAGGAAACAAAGCTTCTGTGATTGGGGAAGTCGAGGGGTGGAAGGGAGGGCAAGAGAATGGGAAAAAGAAGAAGCAAGATATATCATGTACATGAACAACTTCTCAATGATAAATGAGAACATAATATACACCTAAAACTTGCCAACAAACTCAATATAAAATAAATAAGTAAATGAATAATAATTTTAAAAAGAATCCTTTACTGAGCCAGTCTATCAGCTCCCTAGATAATGTAAGACTGAATGACTCCTAGCTTCCTTCTTCTCTGGAGCATTTCTAATTCTTGGGACACACACACACACACACACACACACACACACACTGCGCAGTGTCAGACATACGTTCACGGCAAGCTGCACAGGTATTTGAGCTATCTTCCCAAGACTGGAACTGACTCTGTTGTGATACAGGACCCAGAGCTGACTGTGGATTAGATCAGGCTGAAAATATGTCCAACCAGGTGACTCACTTGCTTCGCTTTTCCTCTGCCCGGGCACACTTCCTTCACTTACTTTCTCTAAAAGTAATTCCTCAATAAGTTATTTCCACAAGTCTTTCCACCTCAAGGTTGTTTTTAAAGAACCCAATGAAGCCACTGTTTCTCTATTTTGTGACAATGGAGAAAGACACATTGCAATCCCCCCAAAATTGCCTGTCACAAATTTTCAGATTCAAATTTTGTCATACAGAATGATCGAAACAAAATATAAAGGTTATACATTTCAGATTATCCCAAAATTAAAATTAGCTGGCCTGCCAGCTTTATTTAAATCTGTACATAAAACATACTTTGACAAAAAGAGAGCTACTCATAACCAGTTCAGTTCAATGAAATAAGCTTAAGTGAAGGCATAACAGATGGATAGATGAGGCAGAACTTAACCTTCCAGAAACTTACATTCTAGCAAAGATTGCAGACAATATAAATAATAAATATCAGAGAATAGGAAGTTCAGAATAAGTACAGTCTATTCACTCAAAAGTCCCTAATTTGATGAATATTTTCCTTGAGACTCAAATCAAAAAATTTCTGCTAGATTTAAACCATCTTGAAGTTTTGGTTCAGCTACTAGAATACTTTCTACACATAATTTTCTCTGATGCTTTCATGGTATTATATGATAGGTAGCTTATACCATATAAAGTATCTACATTTCCCGAGGTTATATTATTTCAATAGTTGAGATAAGCATTAAATCCATAAACCCTGAGAGCAATTTATAAAAAAAGATATATAATGACAACAAAATTATGGTAAAAATAAAATATAAAACAATAGATTTAATCTTAAAGGTGGGGATCATGGGGAGGATTTGTCCCCACTTAATTTTACTTTTTGGACAAATCATTTGAAATATTTAATTTTATAACATCTCTCATGTTTTGTAATTTTATTTTTCATTGTAGCCAAATATATAGATAACTTATTTAAGTGAGTATTGACTGCACTTAAAGATTTATCACTTCTAATATTCTTTATTTTTCTGGATTGTATCATGGTCATGATACTCATGATCAGTACATTTATTTCTCTATTTTCCATTTTTTCTCTATTTTAGAAAACAATGACAAGTAACAAGAAAATATTCAAATAATTATGCAAAATAATGTTATAGAAAGAATATGTGAAGGGAAGAATTAATCTAATTTGAGGGATTTAAGAGCAAATTAGACCCATCAGTTCCACAGTGATCCATCTACTAACTTAGTTATGTAAGAAAATTCCCAGAATCAGCTGATCGAACTGAACTCAATTTCCAGAAACAGAGGCCCAAATGAACTTCTCCTCCTTTAAGTGTGGTGCCGGGTATTGTGTCACAGCGAGAGCAAAGCTAACTAATACAGATGATAAAGTAGGAATATCTACCATATATTGGAGTTCTACCAGCCTGTATTAGGCTTATTCACACAATATACAGATTTCAGGAAGGAGAGTGGAAAGAGGAGAGAATAGGTACAGTAAAAGATATGAGGTGTTATGAACATCACCAACTTCCTATGATAAATGTAATCCTTACGTATTGCAAACATATACTAAGAAAAAGGAAAAAAAATCAGAGAAGTCCAAGATCTATGGAGCTCTAGGCTTGGTGTCAATTGATTCTCTCCATTCTACTGGCCAAGAAACAATCACAGGGCCAGGAAAGTAAGGAAATAGATCCATCTCTTGAAGGGAAATTCTACAATATACTATTGGAAAGAATGTGAGAATAGAGATGATTAAAAACAGAATCAATATTACAGTCACAAACAATAATCTACCTCAAAATGGAAGATTTTGACTCAATAACAACTGAATGAAATAGAAGGTAAAGCATTTAATTTCATGCTTTTAGAGAAAAAGAACATGAATTTAAAACTTTCTGGTTTGTGAGTGTTGACTTTTGGAAAGTTAACTATTTCTATGGCTTGATTTTCTTACCAATAATATGTATGGGAGAACAGTACCCACCTGGTGAGATTGTTGAAAGAATTGTACTATGAAATCTATGAAAGGCCCTTAGCAAAATGTGTTGTACATTATTATAGATTCCTAGTAAGTGTTGGCTCAGCTATTCTTATAAATAGCATTAGAAAGAGTTCTTTGGCCCATTCATGAAGTTGAAGTCCAAGCCAGCTGAATTTTTGACTCTCACAATCTTGTACTTGAGCCAGCAGTGTTCTCTAATCCTAATAAGGATTAGTGTCTGCATCATGAAAAGCCTTTAAGACCAGGTATGATCAGGTATGACCAGTAACCCAACTATATCTAGACTTCCACTCAGGGAATGACAGGGATAGAACATGCCTGCCTACAAGGAAAGAGAAACCCAACATAGCTTCAGTTCTCATTCTTAAGGCTTTAAAATAAAACAATTTACTTCACTCCTAGCAATTCTCTTCTGCCAACAAATAACCAAACTTTTATACATCCTTAGTTATCAACAGTTTGCATTCTAGAAATGCTAGGTATTGATTTTAGAGATCTGAAGAGAATTTATCGAAATGAAGAAGAAAGCACATTCACCTCTGAGTAAAACTTGGGAGATTTTGGACCTCTAGCTAAACATCCTTCCCAAAACTAATACAACTTTCTATAACAAAATAAAGGGATATTCAAGATTTCCAAGTTTAAAAATAAATCTACACCAATGAGAGAAAATGAAGAAACCTAAAATTATTTTGTTAATCAGATGAGACAAAGGTGAAGAGGGCTTAAGGGCCATGATTGTATGGTAAGCAAATTTTCCTCATCTCTTCCAGGGCACAGCAGTAAAAACAAACATAGCCCCAGCTTTCAAGGTTAGACTCAGAAGAATTGCTTAATGAGGGGGAATCCCTTGACACTGAATAATGGCTACTTCTCTAAAATATTCTCCCAGGAGCCCTCAGATGGTTCTTGTCTGTTTGGGATTGAGCACTTGGCTACACTCTGATGTGGGCTCTGCCAGGCCTCTGTTTGGCCAAGAAGTTAGCTGGATTGTAGCTGGGTTGCTTAACTAATATTTGGTGTGGCTATGTCAGTCTACGAAAGAGGTAATGGAGGGAATGCAGAACAAATATTCAAGAAATAAAGAGCAAAACAATTCAAATTAAGACAATTGGAAATGATGGGATACAAAAGCAAATGGAGGGATAGGACTTAATTGGAAGTCACATCATCTGATACTAGAGAGAGAGAGGTTAGAAACTGGAGAAAGGCAGAGGTTATTGAAATGTTCATCAAGCAGAGAAAGACAGTGAGCTGTGAACTATAACAAGGTAAAAAGTAAGTATGGAAGAGGTGTGAGAATGGTGACTGAGGAGTGCTACTCAAAAGAGAATGTACCATATTGCCATGTATGTTCTAATGTAACCACAAAGAAGCTAAATAAGTTGAGTCACCAAGGTTGAAATAGCACCAAAAATATGAATAAAGAGACCAAGTAGCCTCGGTTATTGGTAAGAATGTTATTACAATAATGAACTTGAAAATATGAACTGTAAATTAAGGCAGATTTTTTAAGAAATAGAAGAATTGAGGAAAGGACAGAGAACAGCCCATGAAGATAAAAAAATAAGCACGAGTATCCTTTGGGCAGAACAGGAAATTATGACATAGTCCATGTAGTGGTTAAGGGTGACTGAGAGACTGAACACTGAGCAGTTCTAGGTGTGGTAAAGTCCAGGAGGGACTGTGAGAATGTGTAGCTAGGGAGATTTGTAAGATGAGAAAAGTCTGTGTTGTGTCCCTGCACAAGGAAATGGCAAGAGTCGGGATGTAGAGGAAATCTAAGGACTGGTTAACAAGTCTGAGATAAAAGAGAAGAGCATTCCAGAGCTGTGAAGATGAGAAAATCTGGGGGTGAAAGCACTCTGTCAGAAGAGCACAAGGTCAAGGGACTGTGGCCTTAATGCAGCAGGGCCCAGGGCGACGAAGGGAAGTAGTGATGAGAACAAGATGGAGACAAGTATCAGCTTCCAGCTCTGAGATACCCAGGGCCTCAGAAAAAGCCAAGGAGTTGGGAAGGTTACAGGGAAAGAACTGCTTTCTGAGGAATTCCAGGTTACATGGAGGGAATGTCTTCCCCTAACAACGTTCTTCACAAAGTCCTGCAACCTCTTCCAATCTGCCTGACTTAGCCCTGAGTCCTTCTCTTCATGCTGTCACATACCACACAATAGCACATCACCCTCTTGGTGTCTTCTTCATTGTCTTGTCTAGCTCTGTTTAGTATCTTCCTGTCACTTCTCTGCCTGAGGACAGTGCCTTCTTTCATGGCCAGGACACAGAAATCAGATGTCCCACCCCTCAACCCAATGTGTGTCCTCAACACAATGGCTTCATTACAGTCTGACTGCCTAACACTGACCGGGGTAGATACAAAATAAATAAATACTCAGTGTAAATAAAAAGCAAAGAGCACCTCAGCCTCCACTCTTACACAGCTAATAACATGTCTCCATGAAGACGGCTGTTTTATTGAACCCTGAGTTCCTCTGCACCGCTTGTAAGTGAGTGTTAGTTTGCAGACTAAACTGCATCTTCCTCACAAAGAAAGAGAAAAGGTCCTGAGGCTGACAGGAGGCATCACCCAGGTTTATTTTGCTGCTATGGACTCATCACTGTCTGGTTAAAGATGAATTTGACTGATGGATTTCCCAGGATAGCTTCCCAGCACTTTGCCTTAAGAAAATATTAATGTGCTGACTGTATTAGAATTGAGTTCTAAAATTAAAAGTGAGCATCTGTGGCACAGATATGTGGTATATAGAACAGTAATACATTGTGGACCAGCGCAACACACAGCAGGGGATATCGTGGAGGTGACAAGACAGGCAAACTCACTCAGGTGACAAGATAGCAAACTCGGTCTGGTGACCTCGCACTGGTCCTCTCTGCAGGTGACCTGTTTTCTGGTACAACGCATGATATCAGTGAGCTGTTTGTTAGCAGTTTCTTTGTCACACCTCTATAACAATAAGTAGTCTAAATTTGGAAGTTCAGAGTACTGACACAAAGCAATTGGTTAAGGAAAACCAAATTTTAGAGGAAAAACATTGCAAGCATGAGGGAAAAGAAAAAAAATAAAAGTTTCCGTTTGTTGAGAGAGCCAGACTCATGAAGTTCAACAATGCAAAAGTTGTAGCACTGGGAATTTTAGGTTCATATCAGGATCAAATAGAAAGATGAGTATACACATTTTTTGACAGTAAATATATAGCATTTTCATCAGGAAATGGGATGAGCCTGAAATGAACATTTTCTACAAATATAAACCAAGCAAGATGTATGTTACAAGAGTGAACAAGTACAAGCTAGATTAAAATTTTATTTTTGTGAATTTTATAGAGAACACACATCCTTACTGAAAAGGATGAAATTTGATAACAAATGGGCACAACAGAACATAGATATATTGGTTTTATTTCACATGATGATTTTTTTTGTTGGTCCCACTGAGTTGCTTTGAACCAGAGGAGGAAAATAAGTTAAAATTAGTTACTGGAAAATCAGGTCATAAGTGTTGAAGCAAACATCCAGTTAATATTACTCTGCTCTGGTTTGTGCTTATAGGACCGAGTATAGCTAGTTGAGTTGATAGACAGGTAGAAGAAATGTTTGCATCAAGGTTCTATGGAATTAGTGATCTAAAGATGTTTTCATAGCAATGAACCACACGATGCTGAAATATTTTCCTGTTGGTCACATGAACCTCATCAAGAATTTCTGATAACAGTATATGAAAGGAAAATTAGTGGGTAGGATCAAAATCAAACTTATGCCTCCTAGACAGTTTCCATACTCTCAAGTTCAGTTATTCAGGAACTCTGAAAATAGTCTGAGAAAAACAAAAATACAGAAAGAAAAGACTGTTCAATTTCTCTGGGGCAAAACAAAGTGGAATTTACCCACTGTTTACATTACTCAGTTACTTTAAATTGTACATAATAAATAACCTAATTCAAATTGACCAAAGAATATAAATAGGCCACTAGAAATACAAATAGTCCATAAATCAACACAAAATATTTCATCCTTCAAAGGAAATTAAAATGAAAACAATAAAACCTTTTTGCCTCGGATATGGGAGGCCATTGATAAAAGCCAGAAGAGGGGTCACTTTCATGTATTGTGGTATAAAGCCTTTCCAGACATTGGTTCAGTTAAAAAAAATAGCAAAACACGACTTAACATTAATCCATAACTAAAGAAATAGTTATTTTCTATTATTACTGAGCACTTTCCAAAATACATGTATGTCATCCACAAGGCTTATAGTATTTTTAATTGAATTCTTTATTGGTACATTTTATATACAGCTCAGAATCACACTCAACATTGGGGAATTTGTACCAGTATATGACATGAGCTAATTCTCATTTTTACCCATATCCCTACCCATACCCAATCCCCACCCCCTATATACTTGTGCTTTCTTTTTCTTTTCAAATCATATTTATTCTCTCCATTATTTTACCCTACCACATTCCCTTTGATTATTTCCTATTTCACAAAATATATCATACACTCTAGAACTCATTTACATCTACAGGTTCTCATACCAAAGAAAAGATACAGTAGTATTTTTTGAATTTACAAAATGCATGCATACTAATAAAGTAAGCAATTTAAACCTGCAACTGTGTTAAGCCCTGTAAAAACGGAAACCTGAGTAATCACAGAATTCTAGCAAAATTTCTGTGTTAGTTATTCTCTCATTACTGAAACTAAATACTTGATCCCCAAAGTTGGAGGAGGAAGGTTTTCTTTAGCTCACAGTTCATAAAGATTTCTCAGGTTACACAAAGCTGTAAAGAAGTGAGTACATAGAATATAAGTGGCAGGCAGAAGAAACGGCAGGTAGGAAGGAAGGAAAGAAGGCAAGAGAGGAGAAGGAATGCAGAATGTGAAGGACAGTGTGTCAGTTCCAGCCTGGGCTATGCTGCAGTAACAAATAACTAACATCTTAATGGTTTCAAGACTGATTTCATGGCCATTTTGAGCTGATTTTGCATTAGACAGTTCTACTCTTCTTCTTTTCCCTCTGAAAAATAGTCTGATAAAGCTGTCACCCAGAAACATTAACATTACCATGGCAGGGTGACAACGTGAGGTCTCATGACCTCAAAAACAGAAGGGGGTACAAGGAGCTGTATTTCTACCAAGCAGCCAGGTGGAAGAAATCTGAACCACATCATGAATAGACTGTTACATGTCCACTGGGGCTCAGGCTGAGAGGGTGAGGAACACCAGCTTGACCCTGACCGTCTGTCTGCCCTATTGCCAGTGAAGAATTGTGTAGTTAGTTATGGCTTCATCTACAAGCTTGTTCACCAAAGAGACACTCATTTTTAAATGGTAGAAAAAAACTTCAATATTCATTAGGAGTTTCTAGCTTACAGTCCTTACAGTCTTTAAAATGAAATAATCAGCAAAAATAATGCAATGAAAGTCACATGAAACATAAAATGGAAAAGTATGTCCACGTCACAGTACAAAATGAGATCTACTTAATTTTTAATGATCATACCCAGTTAGTGAAAAAAATCTCTTAGAAATAGATATGGTTATATTTTATCCATTTTTAATCCAGGATCATGTTTTGTTCGTTTCTTTACTTTTTTTGTTTGTTCTAATTGTCGCTGTCTTTGAACTTTGTTCATGCATGAATTTTTAATAGCTACCTATATTTAAATATATAGTAAATTTCTACATTATATATTTATATGAGAATCTCTAAATGCATATATGGCATATGAACAAAATATATCTTATCTGACTAGGACTTTTCCACTATTCAAAATTTATATCTTTCGTTCATTGTTTCCTTAGTAAACAGGACTAAGTTTCCTGCAATCCTTTCTAAACTCCATAAAAATCACAGGTTGTTTTTGTTGTTATTAATGTTTCAGTTCACCTAAATACGCTCAAAATTGTGCTTATCCTGCCACAAATTCAGACAATGTCTCTCATGAGAAGAAGTTTAACTTGCGTTCTCTGCTTTTTTTTTTTTTTTTTTTTTAGACAGGGTCTCGTTTTGTAGTTGAGGCTGGACCTGAGCTCACTATGTAGCCCAGGCAAGCCTCAAACTCAGCAATCCTCCTGCCTCTGCCTCCCGAGTGCTGGGATGCCAGGCGTGAGCCACCACGCCCTGCACTACGGTATGTGGTATTGATGGCTGGTGGGCATGAGTCTCCATGCCCAGCATTGTATGTGGTTACTGGGATCGAACTCAGGGCCTTGCGCTTGTGAGGCAGGCACTGGAACCACTGAGCTAAATCTCCAGCCCCTGTTCTCCGTTTTTTTTTTTCTTTTTTTTTTAATTGAATTCTTTTTTCTTTTTTCTTTTTTTCTTTTTTCTTTTTTTCTTTTTTCTTTTTGAGACAGGGTCTTGCTTTGTAGTTCAGGCTGGCTCTAAGCTCACTATGTAGTCCAGGCAAGCCTCAAACTCAGCAATCCTCCTGCCTCTGCCTCCCGAGTGCTGGGATTATAGACGTGATTAATTGAATTCTTTTTTGGTACAATTTATATACATCTCAAAATCACGTATAACATTGGGAAATTTGTACCAGTATATGACAAAAGTTAATTCTCATTTTTACCCATATCCCTACCCACCCCACCTCCTCACCCCCTTTATACATGCTCTTTTATTTTCTTTCTGTATTACATTTATTCCTTCCCCTCATCACATTCACACACCAAGTTTCCTATGGAAATTTCCCACTCTATAAAAACTGTCATACTTTCTAGAGCTCGTTTGCATCTACAGGTGTTCATACCAAAGAGAAGATCCAGAGATTGTCTATCTGTGATCTATTGATTTCACTTATTAGTATATCCTCCAGGTGTCTCCATTTGCACCTAAATGGATCGATCTTGACAACCCAAATGTCATCAACTGGAGAGTAGATAAAGAAGATGTGGGTTTTTTTTATAAAATGGAGTAGTACTCTGTTCTCCGCTTTTTAATGACTTCTTGCGATAAGCACCCACCACTCCGCTTCTAGATCCATAACTACTGCCTAAGGACAATGATGGGACAAGTTGTCATCCTGTCCAAAGTGACCAAGTATTCTTCAGGTATAAACTTTACAGTCCATCCAAGAACCCCAAATTCACCAAGCTATAATGACCTTCTAAGAATCTGCTCTGCCCCCTTTCTCTTCCCATCCCTTTGGCAATAGATATGGTGGTTATAACCATCGGTAATACAGAGGAATGACATAACAAATGGGTCCGTGATACCACAGTAAAAGCATACGTGTACCTGGAAAAAAAAATGCTGCCTTATTTCACTTCTTACTTCATCACTGAGCATCTTACAGCAGAAAACTTCCTGGATTTTTCCAAGAAAATATTTGGTGTAAAAACTAAAATCGTATTTCTGCACTGTTTCAGATTTCAAACGAATAAATAATCTGACTGGACTTCGCAGACGTTGCTCAAATGTTGGCCTGAACTCTGAGCTTATGTCTGGCTAGGGGCTCCGCCTGGCACTGGGCTGCTGCGACCGGGCTGTCCACGGAAAGCCTGGGAAGTTCAAAATCAACCCAGGGTGGGAACCTTCCGAAGAGTGTTAGCAAAGGAGTAGACGTCTACTTCTTGCGGGGGTGTTTTGTAGCTTGTTGGAAATGAGTTTGTTATTTAAAGGCACAAAAATGCTAAAGAATGAGACCAAAAAAAAAAAAAAGCCTCACTACAAAACGCAAAAACCAGGCTTTTGTGTATTGCAATTATCATGTCTGAATTCTCTTCCATGGGGCTACCATAGTTTTCTTTTCATTCTTTTGATACTGTAGTAGTACCGAGATACCAATAGGAAGTTCTTTTTTACCATCAAGCTCATCAGAGTTCCAAGGATGTCTCCTACTATAATGTAATGAATGCAAAGTATGATGTGAAATAAAATTAAGGTTAAAATATGAAACTAAGAAAACTGCTTACCGGACAAGTAGCGAATTACATTTTTTAAATACAGTCTTTGAAAGTGCTCCCTGGGTACCCTTTTGTAGGTATGAGTGGCTCCTAAGCTAGCCCTGCAGCAGTAACAGCAGTAGCCTAGAATTCTATGTAATATTCTACAACTGCTTCTCAAAAAGCTTTGATCAGGGCTGTAGATTTAGGTCAGTGGTTCTGGCGCCTGCCTCACAAGCACAAGGTCCTGAGTTCGATCCCAGTAACCACATACAATGCTGGGCGTGGTGACTCATGCCCACCAGCCATCAATACCACAAACCACAATGCCGGGCGTGGTGGCTCATGCCTGTAATCCCAGCACTCGGGAGGCAGAGACAGGAGGATTGCTGAGTTCAAGCCTTGCCTAGACTACATAGTGAGCTCAGAGCCAGCCTCAACTACAAAGCGAGACCCTGTCCCAAAAAAAAAAAAAAAAAAAAAAAAAAAAAAAAAAAAAAAAAAAAAAAAAAAAAAAAAAAA